>WNWK01013175.1:0-56337 GCA_009830355.1 Cherax destructor
CAATGGGTCTGATTCCTCCATCTTTTTTCCGGAGGGCACACAGTGAGGCACCAAAGAAAAGGGGTCTAATGGCTTCTGGGACACTGCCAGCCAGGCACACATTGGAAAATTTGGTGAATTTAGACAGCAACCTCTCTGAAACCTCACCAAGTGCTGGATTGAGCATTTGTTTTAAGTGTTGTGGCCTTAAACCGGTGAAACCTCCTGCTGAGCCCTGTGGGGTCAATGTTGGTACTGGGAGCCCTAGTTGGATGTTTGTCCTTCAGGGCTTGTGCTGTAATGACATCCTTAGGAGCGATGGTATCCTCACTGGTTATAAGCCTCAGTGCTCCAATAGTATTACCCTCTTCTATTTTTCTGCTAATTTGGGCCCTGATTTTTGAGGCGTCAGGTGTCCTGTATATATATATTCAAATGGTTTCAGGAAGAAATCCAAATATTCTTCCTAGGAGCCTTTTTATCCACTTCTCCGAGGCTATGGGTCCCACAATTTGTACCAGAGGTGAACCCTGTCAATGTATTCTGTCTATTAATAAAACATTCATATATTATATATACAGGGGTGGTAGGAGAAGAAAATATTCAAACAGCTCCGGGGAGAACCTCGAGTTTTCCCTGAGGTACGTTTATCGTCTTCTCTGAGGATGAGGGTCCCAGTAAAGTTCTAGAGGTGGTACCTCCTATATATTATATATATATATATATATATATATATATATATATATATATATATATATATATATATATATATATATATATATATATATATATATATATATATATGGAAGGATGGTAAGCAGATTGCTTGGGACTACACCTGTGCTGCCACATTGGCAGACACCTACCTGCCACACTCCTTAGCCGAAGGGGGTGGAGCTGCCAGCCACAGGGAGACCCAGAAGACCCGCAAATATGAAGACCTTCCCTCTTGCTATAACTTCATCCCAATAGGGTCGGAGACCCATGGAGCATGGGGCAAGTGTGCTCTAAAGTTTCTCAAGGAGCTGGGTGGAAAACTCATCATAGAAACCAAGGACCACAGGGCGACCAGTTTCCTCTTTCAGAGACTCAGTGTTGCGATCCAGAGGGGAAATGCCTGCAGTATTCTGGGCACGCGGCCCACTGCCGGGGAGTTGGACGAAGTATTTGACATGTAGCTCTGAGTTATCTATGTTGTTTTACTCCCCATTGTATTTTGTCTATATATATATATATATATATATATATATATATATATATATGTATATATATATATATATATATATGCAGGTTCGAACGCAGGATTCGAACCTGCGTTCATTGATACAGAGTGAACAGGTGTGATTCCTGCTGTGGACTGAGAGATATAAGTATGCATCCCTTCCTCTCTCATACTTTCAACCGTTCTCACAAAGAGAACATTTTCCTATACATCTCATTTAATATTCACTTTGTTCTTTATTCTATCTACTGTCAAAACTAATGGATGCTACCTTCACCCTTCTCTTCTCGTTTATTTTCTCTCTTTTCTTGTAGCTCCATCCAGAGTTTTCTTCCTTTGTGTTCATCATTCAGTAAGGTCAACGAGGGTAATGTTCTCAGGTGTACCAAAGATTAAGTAAAGAGTGTGAGGTGCTGGAAGTGTGTGAACGTGTGTAGGGTGGTGGGAAGTCGTCTACGTAAGGTGCTGGAAGTGTGTGAAAGTGTGTAGGGTGGTGGGAAGTCGTCTACGTAAGGTGCTGGAAGTGTGTGAAAGTGTGTAGGGTGGTGGGAAGTCGTCTACGTAAGGTGCTGGAAGTGTGTGAAAGTGTGTAGGGTGGTGGGAAGTCGTCTACGTAAGGTGCTGGAAGTGTGTGAAAGTGTGTAGGGTGGTGGGAAGTCGTCTACGTAAGCATTTACAAACATTCACACTCACCAGAAGTTACTAGTATATTACAAAATACAATAAAACACGATGAAAGCTACGGAAAATGAAAGTAAAAGAACAATAATATAATAAAGCGAGGAGGAGGAAGCCGTGCGTGAGAACACGGAACTTCCTGATAAGAAAAAAAAAACAGAAAATATTCACCAGGCAAACTTAAGTTCCGACGTGTGAAAAGAGATAAAAAATCATTGGACAGACCGTGATCAAACAGCGCTTGAAAGAACACATTGTGTACAACTTTTCTCCTCGTCTCTTCTCCACCAACACACTGAGTGAACAAGATATAACAAAGGCAGTGGATTAGGTACATGTGAAAAACTTAGGTTTCATCAGTCCTATATGAAGAAGAATGGTGAAGATCAGAAGGAGTTTGGGGTAATCAGTCCCTCAGCCTGGAGTTGATGTTATCAGTCCATCAATCATGAAAAGAATACAGCGTAGAAGTGAAGCAAGTGAAGAATTCTCTATATCAAGATCCGAAGATGTTGCTGTGTCTGACAGTAACATAGATAAATCGTTCAGAAAATCGACAAGATGATAAATTAGCTATGTGCAACACTTGATGAAGCCACTGTATGGCGAAACGTTTCCTCATTAAAGATACCCAAGTGTTGCACATGTCTCTAATTTATCATCTTGTCGGGTCTCTGAACCATTCATCTAGAAAGGTGATGGTCTCTGGGAATCTGCTGGCCAAAGTTTACAAGTCAATGTAAACAGGAGAGTGGCTGCACCAGCGGAAGATAGTGAATTCACTCGGAATATTTACGGAAGGAAACAGGCAGATAATACTTAACTTTAGAAGCGTATCATTGACATCAATATTAATTAAGGTAGTGGACAAAATAATCGGAAAGCGAGTGTGTATCACCTTGAGAATAAAGACTTCATAAATAAGAACCAGAACGTATTAGTGGCCGTAAATCCTGTCTGGGATCTTATGACGGTAACAGAAATAATACGGGAGAGAGGCGGGTGGGTTGCATATTCTGCAGACAGGGAGCTGACACAATTACGTGTAAGGTCAGGCTAAAACAATCGATGGCTCCTGGAGTTTAACCACCACCAAGTGCAAAGTCATGAAGTTTGGGGAAGGACAAAGAAGACCGCATACGGGGTACAGTCTACGAGGTCAAAGGCTGCAAAACTCACTTAAGGAAAAGGATCTTGGCTGAGCATCATACCGAGCACATCTCCCGAGGCGCACGTCTCCTGAGGCACACGTCTCCTGAGGCACACGTCAGTCAAATAACTGCTGCAGCATATAGACGCTTGGAAAACCTAAGAATAGCGTTTCGACATCTAAGTAAGGAGCTATTCATGACACTGTACACTGTGCATGTCAGGCCCATATTGGAGTATGCAGCACCAGTTTGGAACCCACACCTAGTCAAACATGTCAAGAAATTAGAGAAGGTGCAAAGGTTTGTAGCAAAACTAGTCACGGAGCTAAAGAAAATTAAGGAAAATTAAGGAAAATTAACCTGACAACAATAGAGGACAGCAGGAATAGGGAACCATGATAACGAAAATACTTAGAGGATTTGACAAGGTGGATAGCGACAGGATGTTCCAGAGATGGGACACAGCAACAAGAGGTCATAGCTGGAAGTTGAAGACTCAGGTGAGTCATAGGGATGTTAGGAGTAGTGTAGTGGAGGCAGGATCCATACATAGCTTTAAGAAGTGGTTCGTTAAAGCTCATGGAGAAGGGAAAGAGTGGACCTAGTAGCGACCAGGGAAGAGGCTGGGAGGTAGATGCAGGAGCTGTGTCTCGACCCCCGCAATCACTACTAAGCTAGTGCATACAAAGGTGTCTCGTGGGAATGTATGATCAACACTTTCTCTTGTCACGGGGAAAATGAATTGTGGGGAATGATAATGAAGGCGAAGTACCTCCTGTGTTGTGAAGTGTTGGACCAGAGCACACACACACACACACACACACACACACACACACACACACACACACACACACACATACACACACACACACACATACACACACACACACACACACAAACGCCTCTGCAAACGCAGAGGCAAGATCATGCCACCAAGAGCTACAGGAAAAACAAAGGGAGAAAATGGCCATGTACAGACAGGAACCAGAACTGCAGAGGGAAAGGCAATGGGAGGAGGAGAGGGCGAAGGCAGTGTTTATTCATGGGCTGAATGAGAGAGAGCGGGAAGGACACACACTGAAAGACGGCAGGCAGAAAGAAAGGAGATTGAGAACATCATCAAAGAAATAGGTGAAGAAGACATGTCCGAGATTGTAATTTTTCAGAGAATAGGGGGGTACTCGAAGGGGAGAAAACGACCGCTTAAGCTGATTCTCAGGACATAAACAGCGCGGGACAGAATCCTCCAAGAGAAAACAAGACTGAAGGAAACGGAAGAATACAGGAGGGTGTTCCTAGACCGGGACAGAACAAAAACAGAACGACAGCAGCTGAGGGAGAGGACACAAAGGCGAAAGGAGCTAGGAGAAGAGACAAGGACAGAATCAGCAGAGGACAACCAGAGAAGGGTAGAGCAACAAGAGCGAGCACACACAGAACCACCCCCAACACCCAACAACCAAGCACACTATCCCAACACAAACTACAACCCACACTCACACCCCCAACTTAACATCCCACTATAGAATCCCACAGTCCACCGCCAGGTCCCTCACCCTCACAGACCCCCAAAACACAGTGGTAGAGAGGCAACTGAAGGTATGGTACACAAATGCTGATGAAATAACAAATAAGTGGGAGGAGTGGCACGAAAGAGTCAAAGAGGCATCACCGGACATAATAGCCCTCACAGAAACCAAGCTCACAGGCATGATAACAGATGCCATCTTTCCAACGGGATACCAGATCCTGAGGAAAGACAGAGGGGGAACCAGAGGAGGTGGAGGAGTGGCACTGCTGATCAAAAGCCAATGGGATTTTGATGAGCTCGAGAGAGGAGACAGAGGAGAAGCAGGAGATTACATAATAGGAATGCTACAGTCTGGAGGTCCCAAGGTGGTAATTGCAGTAATGTATAACCCACCCCAGAACAGCAGGAGGCCAAGGCAAGAGTATGATGAGAGTAATAGAGCGATGGTTGACACACTGGCTGAAGTGGCCAGAAGGGCTCATGCGAGCAGGGCAAAGCTACTGATCATGGGTGACTTCAACCACAAGGAAATAGACTGGGAAAACTTGGAGCCACATGGGGGCCAAGATACGTGGAGGGCTAAGATGATGGAGGTGGTACTGGAAAACTTCATGTACCAACATGTAAGGGATGCTACCAGGGAGAGAGGAGAGGATGAACCAGCGAGATTGGACCTAGTATTCACCTTAATTAGTGCAGATATTGAGGACATCACACACGAAAGTCCACTCGGGGCCAGTGATCATATGGTTCTAAGCTTTGATTACACAGTAGAGTTACAGGTGGAGGGGAAGGCAGATAGGGCCAGAAGAATGAAGCCAAACTACAAATAAGGGGACTACACAGGCATGAAGAACTTCCTAAACGGGGTTCAGTGGGACAGAGAACTGGAAGGAAAATCAGTAAACGAGATGATGGAATATGTGACAACAATATGCAAGGAAGCTGAGGAGAGGTTTGTACCCAAGGGAAACAGAAACAACGAAAAAGCCAGGATGAGCCCGTGGTTCACCCAAAGATGCAGGGAGGCCAAAACCAAGTGTGCCAGGGAATGGAAGAAGTATAGAAGGCAAAGAACCCAGGAAAATAAGGAGAGCAGTCGTAGAGCCAGAAATGAATATGCACAGGTAAGAAGGGAGGCCCAACGACAGTATGAGAATGACATAGCAGCTAAAGCCAAATCTGACCCGAAGCTGTTGTACAGTCACATCAGGAGGAGAACAACAGTCAAGGACCAGGTGATCAGGCTGAGGAAGGAAGGAGGGAAGGTCACAAGAAACGACCGCGAAGTGTGTGAGGAACTCAACATGAGATTCAAAGAGGTGTTCACAGAGGAGATAGAAGGACCTCCAGAAAGGAGGAGAGGTAGGGTACACCATCAAGTGCTGGACACAATACACACAACTGAGGAGGAAGTGAAGAGGCTACTAAGCGAGCTAGATACCTCAAAGGCGATGGGGCCAGATAACATCTCTCCATGGGTCCTGAGAGAGGGAGCGGAGGAGCTATGTGTACCCCTAACAACGATCTTCAACACGTCTATCGGAACAGGGCAACTACCTGAGGTATGGAAGACAGCAAATGTAGTTCCAATCTTTAAAAAAGGAGACAGGAACGTTGCACTAAACTACAGACCAGTGTCACTGACATGTATAGTATGCAAGGTCATGGAGAAGATTATCAGAAGAAGAGTGGTGGAGCACCTAGAAAGGAATGAGCTTATCAACGACGGCCAACACGGTTTCAGGGACGGGAAATCCTGTGTCACAAACCTACTGGAGTTCTACGACAGGGTGACAGCAGTAAGACAAGAGAGAGAGGGGTGGGTAGATTGCATATTCCTGGACTGTAAGAAGGCATTTGACACAGTTCCACACAAGAGATTAGTGCAGAAGCTGGAGGACCAGGTAGGGATAACAGGGAAGGCACTACAATGGATCAGGGAATACCTGTCAGGAAGACACCAGCGAGTCAAGGTATGTGGCGAGGCGTCAAAGTGGGCGCCTGTGATGAGCGGAGTTCTACAGGGGTCAGTCCTAGGACCGGTGCTGTTTCTAGTATATGTGAACAACATGGCGGAAGGAATAGACTCAGAAGTGTCCCTGTTTGCAGATGATGTGAAGTTGATGAGAAGAATTCTATCGGACGAGGACCAGGCAGAACTACAAAGATTGGGAAAGAGCAAAGAGGACTGCAGACGGAGTACAGTCTAGGGGCCCAGAGACTAAAAACCTCACTCAAGAAAAAGGATCTTGGGGTGAGTATATCACCGAGCACATCTCCTGAGGCGCACATCAACCAAATAACTGTTGTAGCATATGGGCGCCTAACAAACCTAAGAATAGCATTCCGACATCTTAATAAGGAATCGTTCAGGACCCTGTACACTGTGTACGTTAGGCCCATACTGGAGTATGCAGCACCAGTTTGGAACCCACACCTAGCCAAGCACGTAAGAAAGTTAGAGAAATTGCAAAGGTTTGCATCAAGAGCTCAGGGGCATGCCCTACCAGGAGAGGTTAAGGGAAATTGACCCGACGACACTGGAGGACAGGAGAGATAGGAGGGATATAGTAAAGTAAAGTAAAGTAAAGTAAATTTTATTTCTTTGCAAGTATACATAGATATTGGTAGTTACAATCATAAAACTGAAATGCAAGGAGAGCCACTGGCATGCCATGGTATTAGGGGCAGCTTAATCTAATGACTTATAGACTATGTACATAATACTAGAGAAATTGATTGAGTTTATTCTAGTTATATATTTTATTTCAAATTACAATATGATGATATTATACTGTTAAAATGACAATATGATGATATTACATTGTAACAAGTGTTTAGGAGGATGGTAATAAAAAATTGAGATTATCTTAAGGAAAATAACACTGAGCATTTTTGAAAGTATGAGTATTTAGTTTAAGGTGAGTAGGTGATTTTTGAGAAGAGTCTTAAATTG
This sequence comes from Cherax destructor, assembly GCA_009830355.1. NCBI lineage: Eukaryota > Metazoa > Arthropoda > Malacostraca > Decapoda > Parastacidae > Cherax > Cherax destructor. The sequence goes on from WNWK01013175.1 coordinate 7,521, forward strand.
ATTTTCAGACAAGGTTAACTTAATATTTACTGGTAATGAATTCCAGATTCTGGGGCCCCTTATGTGTCTTGTATTGTGGTCGTGGGATCTATTAAAGTTGTTGAGGAGAATTTTGAGCGGAGGGTTTATATTAGCATGTAGAGTTTTATGTATGTAGTAGGCACATGAATAGGTATGAATGTTTTCTACGGTGAGTAGTTTTAGACTTTTGAATATTGGTGGATTATGCTGTCTAGAGTGGAAATTTGTTATCATCCTGACTGCAGCCTTTTTCTGGGTTATGAGTGGTCTAAGGTGATTTAATGTTGTTGAGCCCCATGCACAGATTCCATAGGTGAGATAAGGGTAGATAAGTGAATGATATAGTGCAAGGAGAGCTGATTGTGGCACATAATAGCGTATCTTTGATAATATGCCTACTGAGATTTTCTTGGAAATTTGTTGTATGTGGGTTTGGAATTTAAGTCTGCTGTCAAGATGGATTCCTAGGAATTTTTCCTCTGTGAGTCTTGTGATGGGTGAACCATTGAGTGTTATGTTAAGTGGAACATTTGTGGCTTTGCTTCCAAACTGTATGAAGTAGGTCTTGTCAGTATTGAGAGTAAGCTTGTTAGTCGTCATCCATGTTGATATTTTCTGTTACTCTGCATTAACAGTGTTGGCCACGGTAGGTCATTTATGTAAATGAGGAATAGGAGTGGCCCCAGGACACTTCCTTGAGGGACTCCGACTGTAATTTGTTGTGTGGAAGAGTTCGCTCCATTTGTGTACACGTATTGGCTTATGTTGCTAAGGTATGACTTTAGGTAGTTGAGTGGGTGCCCCCTTATACCATAGTGTGCTAATTTTGTGAGCAGTAAATCATGGTCGACTGTATCGAAAGCTTTGCGTAGATCAATGAAGATTCCCAGTGGGACTTCTTTCTTCTCAAGTGCGGTGTATATTAACTCTAACATGTGTATAATAGCATTGTTTGTGCTCTTGTTGGTCCTGAATCCAAATTGACAGGGGTTGAGTACATTGTGTGCGACGAGGTAGGAATAGATCTGTCTATGAATTAATTTTTCAAAGATTTTAGAGAGCAGTGGTAAATTAGAAATTGGTCTATAATTATTCAAGTCAGTTTGATCACCTCCTTTGTGGATCAGGGTGACCCTAGCTATTTTGAGTATTGATGGGAAGGTAGAGGTTTCAATGGATTTATTGAAAAGTGTTGCTATAATTGGTGACAGTACCTGTGAAGCTTTTTGTACATAAAGGTGGTAAGCTGTTTATCTCTCCTGCCTTGTTTTTAAAGGTGTTGATTATGAGCGAGACTTCAATTGGGTTGGTAGGAGATAGGAATAGTGCATTAGGGTAGGTGTTGGTGAGGTAGTCTGTTGGACGGGTGTTCGAGCTTTATGATAACGACATGTAAAATATTGAGAGGAATCGACAAGGTGGACAGAGACAGGATGTTCCAGAGATGGGACACAGCAACAAGGGAAGCTGAAGACTCAGATGAGTCATAGGGATGTTAGGGAGTATTTCTTCAATCACAGAGTTTTCAGGAAGTGGAAATGTCTGGGAAGTGATGTAGTGGAGACAGGATCCATACATAGCTTTAAGAACAGGTATGATAAAGCTAATGGAGCAGGAAGAGTGACCTAGTAGCGGCAAGTGAAGAGGCGGGGCCAGGAGCTGTGAATCGACCCCTGCAACCACAACTAGGTGAGTACTCACACACACTTATCCTTGGTGGTCAGGATGAGTGGCCTTCCAGTAGGTTACTCAGTTCCGGTATTATTTAATCCCTCAATGTTTACACTATGTACGGCTCTCTTGAGATGTGTTATACTCATTTGTGTTGCAGCGGTCAAGTCTCAGCTCCTGTCCCCGTCTGTCAACTTGCCGATTAACGGATTTACTCCCAACTAACCTCATGGACCTTATCGTATCTTCTCTTACAACTATGTATGGAGTCTGCCCGTCACTTCATAGAGGTCATACCACTTCCTGACTATCCTAAGACTGAAGAAGTACTTCCTGACTGTATCCTCGTTCCCCACAGCTCTCACAGTGTATCACTGTCAACCCTATCATGTTCTATATCGTTATTATGTCTTCCCTGGTCATTCTAATCTTTAATAACAATAGGTGCAGTCCTTTACCATTTCCTCAGTTGATTTCCTTTACCTCTGACACTTAGCTCTGATATTTACTGCAGCGGTTATTGTGCAGCTTCTATCCCCTCAGTATATACTCCGTTTCCGATCTTCTTGCTAATACCCTAATTTTTACGACCTTGTATTTGTAGGAGTTGAACTAAAGTAGTCATTTGCCTAATCAATCCTGGAGTTTGTACAGTCCCATTTATAGTTTCTCTCGTGTTCTCATTGATTATTTATTCTCATTTTCTTAACATCATCTGCAAATTGTGATGTGAATAAGTGGTTTAAAAAAACCGACAAGTTGATAAATGAGACACCTATAGGGATGACCTACTTCCACTAGTAGCTTTGTCCAATGGTGACTCCGCCTACCACTGCTCCACCTCACCTCTCGTCAGTATATAAGCGCCATCTCCGCGAATATGCTGCACTTTTATCACGATTGATGGACTGAACCTTGTACATGTACCTTGTACATGTACAAGGTACATGTATAATTATTATTATTGTTGTTGTAATTTTTATTATTATTATTATTATTATTATTATTATTATTATTATTATTATTATTATTATTATTATTATTATTATTGTTATTATTATTATTATTATTATTATTATTATTATTATTACTATTATTATTACTATCGACTCCAGGCTGAGGGACTGATTACCTCAAACTCCTCCTCATCTTCCACCTTTCTCTGCATTGGACTGAAAAAGCCATTGGCTAGAGAAACATTTCCAGAATAAAGGTACCCAAATGTTTCCCAAGTGTCTCATTTAGCAAACAATGTGTTGCGTATCTTGAAGTATACGCAATAAGAATTTTATATTTCATGTATATCTATTATCATATAAGTTTATATTGGAGATATTTTCAGTAATAGCTAAACTAAAAATATCTTACTTTATAAACTTGTATACTTAGTTGTGTAAATAGGTAGGATGATATATGACGGTAGCTAACTAGCTATCCGGTCGTTATGAAACGTCAGGTATTCCCGCCTTGAAGCCACGTCACCATACCTAAGGTTGTGGCCACCAGCCTGACCCAAGGCAGTCTTCACTTGCTCTCTGATGGAGAACAAACTTCCCTTACCTTGTGGAAGTACACCATCTCGTCTCCTGGATTAACTCTTCTTGCATTTCCCGAGAAATTGGTCTCTAGCTCCACCCTGAGCAAGTCTACGTGTGCTACGACATTAAGAGACTCTGAAATTGGTCTCTAGCTCCACCCTGAACGAACCAGTGTATATTAATTTAGTGAAGAGTGTTATTTAGTTACAACTATATTAAGAACTAAAGTAAGGCATAAGATATACATTATATTAGTGAAACTAACTGGAAGGTGTTTAAATATTAATTTATTTTACTAAGTAATGTTACACTTAGTATTTGACAAATAAAATCCTGGTAAAGTATTGTGTGCATTATATCCATTCCTGATTATTACGAGAAGCACTAATACAAAAGCAATCAACTGGCCTGAATCGTAATAAATGGGGGCCTGTCCGGGAGGCTCTTGATCCAAGGAGGTGGAGGTAGTTTCTATCCCATCGCCGGATAGCAATCAATATGGACATACAGATAGAGGAGTTAATAGAGACTCTAACTTTGTCCAAGTTAGAAACATTAAGGCTACAAACTTGCTGGCATATAGCAAGGCACCTTGGGATACCCTACAATAATCGGTACACAGCTGAGACTGTCCGGTCAATAATAAGAAAAATTCAGTTTCCACATCAAGCAGAGGCCCTTGATGTTTCAGACTCGGAAAGTCTAATTTCACAATTGGACAATAGGTCTTTAATATATGATTTGGAAAACTCGGTTGAAGCAGGAAATCAGGAGCCTGAGAAGGGCAGATCATCATTCCCTTCTAGTCAGACAGGGCAAAGTTCGCAAGACATACTTGGAGCTATGGCCCTCCCGGTGTACAGCGCTGGGATGTCTGAACATAGTGATCCTCTTCCGGATTTAGAGTCCTTAGGAACGGCTACTCAGAGCGTTCGCCCTAAGGAACGCCCTGATAAAGGGTTTAACGTTCCAACTCCGCCTGGGCTTTCAGCGCCAATATCTCAAGTGCAATTTGGTAGAATGGAACGCCTCATTCGGCTGCAAACTGCTCAGATAGAGGCACAGCGAAAGTTAAATAATGAGCAGTTGCAAAGAGAAACTATTCTTTTTGAACAATGTCGAAAAATGAAAGAGGATCCGAAGCCCAGTGTCCCAACAGAAAATACCTTTGACATACATAGGGCCGTTTCTTTGGTCCCTAAGTTTTTCGATACTGATTTAGAAACATACTTTGAAGTTTTCGAGAATCAGGCTCGAGCCATGCATTGGCCTCGAGAAAACTGGGCCGCGCTACTACACACCGTTCTATCAGGTAAAGCTCAGAAATGTGTTGCTTCCCCTCCCTTATGAGAAATATATTGATTATGATGCCGTTAAGAAAGTTATTTTAGAATCCTACGACATGCTCCCCATAAGTTATCAACGTGCTTTTCGCTCGTTACGACAGCCTGGGCAGACATGTGTAGACTTTGCTCGCCAAAAGAAAGTTGCTTTCGAAAGATGGCGAAGATCTTCAAATTGTGACTCTGTAGGCAGCTTAACTCAACTGATATTACATGAAGACTTTTTGCTGCAATGTCAGTAGATCTGCAAAATACTTAATAGACCATCAGACATCTGATGTTCTGGAAACAGCCCTGGTAGATCACTACGAAATTTCTAATCAACTTGTTCTTAATAAAACGGTAAAGGAGAGGGAAGTGAGAGCCGTTAATAAAGACCGCCAACCTAGAGCGATGAGAGGATATCGTGCAGACACGCCTATGTTGGCTTCTCGTTCGTTTCCCAGAACAGACAATGTTCACAACTCTGTTTCTCTGATACATCGGGAATCAGAAAAAGGAAAGAAGAAATCCTTCTGCACTTACTGCCGGAAAGAGGGACATTTAAGAAAATACTGTTATAGACTAGAAAGTGACATGAACAAAAAAGTGCGGTTGGCCTCCCACGCAGATAGTATCTTCAAAGTCACAAGAATATAGAGATTCAAAAACAAATCTAGTACCAGAGTCTGGAAAAATTCTTTCTCTAGATGACCAAGATCGGCAAACATGTCCGAAAAGAAAATTCATGCTGCCATGAGCCCATATTTTTCCAGAGGTAAGATAGGGCTTAACGATTCTCAATTGAAGGAAATCAATACATTCAGAGATACAGGAAGTTACTTAACATTATTGAGGGAAGGTGTGCTTCCATTGTCTGATAAAACTTACACTAAGATGGACGTACTGTTGGAGGCCTACGGTGGAGCTGTCTCCAAAGTACCCCTCCACCGAGTATATCTGGAGCTGAGTAATTACAGAGGATATGCTTCTGTGGGTATATCCAGTGGAGCTTTTCCCATCCGATCGGTTGATTTGTTAATTGGGAATGACCTAACGAATGTTGGGATCAGTAAAGAACCGCTTGTGATGGAAAATGAAACTAACGAAAATTATGCAATAGAAGCTTGTAGGGAGAACAGTCGTTATATCCCCTTGCTATAATAACGAGAGCCATGGCTAAGCTTCAGCAAAAATCCTCGTTAGATGAGGAGTTAGAACACTCGAAGGATTTAGGACTGGACATATTGTTCAGTGACTCATGTCACCCAGGAGCTCTCACCACCAAACAATCTACGGTGGATCAGAGTGAGACCTCGCTCGATATTAAGATGTTAACATCAGACGACTTGATCAAAGATCAATTCGCCGACCACTCTTTGGACAAACTAAAAGAAATAGCGGTCACTGAAAAGGAAGCAAAGAACCTTAAGGATTGCTATTACTATAGTAATGGCATTCTAATGGAGAAAAGAACTTGTCCTTTGTCGCCAGGTACCACTTCCAACACCATAAAGTATCTGGTAGTCTTGCCAGTCTCCTTCCGTGAGTATACGATTAATTTTGCTCATAATAGTCCTATGGGAGGTCACTTAGGAATTAAAAAGACATTGGGAAAGATAGTGAGACATTTCTCTTGGCCCAACATGAAAGAAACAGTGGTAAAACATATTCGTAGCTGTCAAGCCTGTCAGATAGCAGGTAAACCTGCCCATAATCCTCTTCCAGCTCCTCTAATACCCATCACTACAGACGGTGAACCATTTTCCCGCCTAATAATAGATTGCGTCGGACCTCTTCCCAGAACTAAGTCCGGCAATCAATATTTATTTACCATAATGGACTCAGCAACGAGGTACCCGGAAGCGGTGCCAATGAGAAAATTAACGCCCGTGCCATAGTCCGCTCCTTAATGAAATACTTTTCGCACGTGGGATTACCACGAGAAATACAATCTGATCAAGGGACTAATTTTACGTCCAAAATCTTCAGAGAAGCTCTATCTCGTCTCGGAATTAAGTCAATACTTTCCACTAGTTATCGACCTCAGACGCAGGGTGCTCTTGAAAGGTTCCACCAAACCTTAAAATCCATGATGCGTACATACTGCCAGCAATTCGCTAAAGATTGGGACGAAGGCATACCTTGTCTTCTTTTTGCAGTCAGAGAGAGCGAGCAAGAAAGTCTGGGCTTTAGTCCTTTCGATTTAATTTATGGTCATCAAGTGCGGGGTCCCCTCGCAGTTTTAAAAGAAGCCTGGACAGGGAAATCTGAGCCTTCCCTACGCATATCTCCTTCATCTACGCAGAAACATTTATCCTATGCAAGGAACTTAGCATCAAAGAACTTAGCCGAAGCCCAGGCTAAAATGAAATTACTCTATGATAAACGTGCAAAGTCACGCTCTTTTCAAGCTGGAGAGATGGTGCTCGCTCAAAAATTAGTGCCAGGGCACTCATTACTACCCAAATATGAAGGCCCTTTAGTAGTAGTAAAGAGGCTCAGTGATGTAAATTATCTAATACGAACACCAGGAAAACGAAAATCAGAACATGTGTATCACGTAAATCAGCTAAAAACGTATTACCCTGGTCTTCCTACTGCTCCCGTCCTCCCTATACCAAAGGACAAACATCCTCATTTACCGGATGTTTCAAGAGGGATAGAAGTCCGTCTAGAAAATTCAGAAACCCTACGAACTTTAGATAATTTTCTTGCAGACCTTGAAACTGAAAAAGCGAAAGATATTAAAGAGATGATATTAAGATTTCCCGATTTGTTCAGTGATGTTCCCAAACGCTGCACGCTGGGTATTCACGACGTAGATGTTCAGAGTGCCTCTCCGATTAAACAGGCACCTTATCGCATGAGCCCTGTGAAACATGCCGCTTTAAAGGAAGAAGTATCCTTCCTATTGTCCAACGGACTTGTCAAACGCAGCAAAAGCCCTTGGGCTTCCCATGTATTTTGGTGCCGAAGCCAGATGGAAGCTACCGTATGTGCACTGATTATCGAAAAGTCAATTCAGTCACGGTACCAGACGGATTTCCCTTGCCACGTATTGACGATCTTATTGACAAAGTCTCTGGCGCTAAATACGTGAGCCGTTTAGACTTGCTAAGAGGCTATTATCAAGTTCCTCTTTCAAAACGAGCTCAGGAAATTTCAGCTTTTACGGTACAAGATGGTCTATTTAACTATTTAGTTACTCCCTTCGGGTTATGTAACGCGGCCTCCACGTTTCAACGCCTTATGAATGAACTCACTAACGACTTACCGGGAGTAGAGGCTTATTTGGACGATTTAGTTGTATTTGCAGATGATTGGAAACAACATCTGTCTCGTCTACTGGCTTTGTTTGAAAAATTGAGGTTTTATAATTTCACAGTGAATTTGGCCAAATGTCAATTTGGCCAAGCTAAGATAAAATATTTGGGTTTCTGTATAGGTCAGGGGGAAGTAGCTCCGCTGGATCTTAAGATAAAGGCCATATCCAATTTTCCCGTGCCCTTAGATAGAAAAGGGGTGCAAAGATTCCTGGGCATGGCCAGTTATTACAGACGATTTTGTCCTAATTTCTCCCAATTAGCCGCCCCCCTTTCGGAACTCACTAGTACCAAAGTAAAATTTAACTGGACTAAGGATTGTGATCAAGCTTTCGTAAGGTTGAAGCGTTTGCTCGTCTGCCCCCGTTCTTCGTAGTCCAGATTTTGCTCAGCCTTTTTGTTACACATAGATGCCAGTGCCTACGCGGTAGGTGCTGTTTTGCTTCAGAAATCGCCTTCTACCGACGTTTTACATCCAATCTGTTATTATTCTTCCAAACTTAAGTCACATCAAAAAAGTTATTCAACCGTTGAGAAAGAGGCTTTGGCCCTAGTTATCTCTTTAGAGAACTTTGATGTATATTTAGGAACTTCTGTGCATAAAATTAAAGTCTTTTCTGATCATAACCCTCTTACATATATTAACACAATGAAATCAAGAAATGCTAGGATCCTGAGGTGGGCTCTCAGGATCCAACCCTATTCTATAAGTATCCTCCACATTAAGGGCCAACATAATATAATTGCAGACACTTTGTCTCGCCCTTAAGTTCTATAAATTATAAGTATTCATGTACCAATAATTAAATTTGCATTTTGTTTAATACTTGTTTTATATACTGTTACAGTTAAGTATCGGTGTTGTGGTGACTTAAAATGTGGATTATTGTGGAACCAGGAGCTGTCAAATCTGTTGTTGGCGCTGCCTGTTCATACACCGCCAATGGCAGGCTGATTTCCTGCATGCCTTACGGCTTCCCTGCTCCTGGAAACTGTATACCTGGCTTCCAGACTCTTCACGAAACTCACTATTCGTCTGGACCTGAGCCTCCCGTTGCGGATTCAGCGACAGACATCTCCCACTGTTGCATCCATTGCGTCTCAACCTGTTGCCTGAAGAACAGAAGTCACGCTGCTGATGCAATGGCTGTCTACTGGCGAGAAACACTATAGTAAAAACCAAGTGATTCGTGAGAATGAAGAGTTAAAAGCTAAAATTTTTTTGGTTTGGTGCGACGTATTGTCGTGTGAAGGGGGTGTTGCGTATCTTGAAGTATACGCAATAAGAATTTTATATTTCATGTATATCTATTATCATATAAGTTTATATTGAGATATTTTCAGTAATAGCTAAACTAAAAATATCTTACTTTATAAACTTGTATACTTAGTTGTGTAAATAGGTAGGATGATATATGACGGTAGCTAACTAGCTATCCGGTCGTTATGAAACGTCAGGTATTCCCGCCTTGAAGCCACGTCACCATACCTAAGGTTGTGGCCACCAGCCTGACCCAAGGCAGTCTTCACTTGCTCTCTGATGGAGAACAAACTTCCCTTACCTTGTGGAAGTACACCATCTCGTCTCCTGGATTAACTCTTCTTGCATTTCCCGAGAAATTGGTCTCTAGCTCCACCCTGAGCAAGTCTACGTGTGCTACGACATTAAGAGACTCTGAAATTGGTCTCTAGCTCCACCCTGAACGAACCAGTGTATATTAATTTAGTGAAGAGTGTTATTTAGTTACAACTATATTAAGAACTAAAGTAAGGCATAAGATATACATTATATTAGTGAAACTAACTGGAAGGTGTTTAAATATTAATTTATTTTACTAAGTAATGTTACACTTAGTATTTGACAAATAAAATCCTGGTAAAGTATTGTGTGCATTATATCCATTCCTGATTATTACGAGAAGCACTAATACAAAAGCAATCAACTGGCCTGAATCGTAATACAATGTCTCTTCTGAAATGTCACCCCCGTCTACCAGAAACATCAGATGTCACCCCCGTCTACCAGAAACATCAGTGGTCATAAAATGAATTCTTGCAGAACCTCACTTGTTATACCTTCATTGTAGTGCTTCCAGTGTTGTTCGTGTCCGCTCCTTAAGTACTTGTCCCAGTCTCATGTCGGGTACAGTATCAGATACCTTCCTGCAGTTCTAGAAATTGCAATTCGCCCATCTCTCTCTCTCTCCTCTCTCTCTCTCTCTCTCTCTCTCTCTCTCTCTCTCTCTCTCTCTCTCTCTCTCTCTCTCCCTCTTCCGCCTCCCCCCTGTTACTTCATCATAGAGCTACAATAAATTTGTGGGACCAGTGCAGGAGCTGGGACCATTGTTAGAGGTAATACTGAAAGAGAGACCAGTATTGGAGGTAGTTCTGGAGGAGGGACCAGTGTTGGAAGTAGTGCTGGTGGAGGTACCATTGTTAGAGGTAGCTCTGGAGTGTCCTGTGCTGGAGGTATGGCCGGTGGAGGGGCCAGTTTTGGAAGTAATGTTGTAGAGCCCAGTTATGGATGGACCAATGTTGGAGGTTGTCCTGGAGGGTCGATCAGTGATGGAGGCAGGCCTGGAGGGTCGATCAGTGATGGAGGCAGGCCTGGAGGGTCGATCAGTGTTGGAGGCTGGCCTGGAGGGTCGATCAGTGTTGGAGGCAGGCCTGGAGGGTCGATCAGTGTTGGAGGCAGGCCTGGAGGAGGGACCAGTGTTGGAGACAGGCCTGGAGATGGAAACTCACCAAGATTATATGATTGTTTGGTGGCTTTCAATTTTCTCTTTTTAGCTGAGCGTGGCGGCTCACTTGATGAGCAGAGAGAGGCATCCACCCAGCATCACACGCCGCACCGAGGGTTCTCTTTTTGTTTCTCCTCGGAGTTGTCCATTTTGTCCTAATCTTGGATGGTCGTATCCATGTTTTGTTTCTTCATGGGTTTCTCCTTCCCTAGGTATTGCCTTTGGGCAACATCTTGTTACCTGACTCCGGTGCCGGAGTTCTGGTTGACCCTTTTGATATTTTTTTACACAAATCAGTTTAATAGGCTAAGAGCTGTTATCCTACCTCAGCTCATTTCTGAGTTGAGGTATACTACCACCCCCCAGGATGCGACCCACAACAGTCGGCTGACACCCAGGTACCTATTTACTGCTAGGTGAACAGGGACAGCAGGTGTAAGGAAACACATCCAATGTTTCCACCTATACCGGGGATCGAATCACGGATACTCAGTATGTACTTCTGACCTTCACTTGTTCCACGACGCTGCGTCGACTTTTTTATCGTTCGCACGTCACGGAACGCTTGGACTCTAAGCCGTCATCCAAATTATCTCGACTTGTACTTGTAGATACTGACACTCTTACTGACACTCTGACACTCTTTCTGCCACTCTTACTGCCACTCTTACTGCCACTCCTACTGACACTCTTCACTCCTGCTCTAAGGAACAAGCTGCCCGGGAACCTCTAACCCACCTGTCAATATTTCAATAACACTCCTAGACGAAATCCTTTTCTCATCCAGGTGAGTACAGACAGGAAGCGCGTCTGTCTGTCTGCCGTTCAGCAGACAGAGGATCGAGCCTCCACCGTGTCTTGCGCTGAATGACGAAAATGGCTTTACCGCTAACATGAGATATTAATCAATCTTCAGTCAACTACACCTACTGATTACCTCACCGACCCCAACGTTAACGAAACACTCTTGAGGCATATTGGGCGAAACGTTTCCTTTCATGTCCTCAAGAGTGGGATGCGTTGAAAAACTTGACAGGTGCATCACTTGGGTATCTTTATTGTGGAAACGTTTCCCCATATGGTGGCTTCCTTAGTCCAGCACAGAGAAGAATAGTTGAAGATCAAAAGAAGTTTGAGGTAATCAGTCCCTAAGCCTGGAGTCGATTTAATCAGTCCAGAAGTCTTAATCATACAGCATATGCGCGAAGAATGAGCTTATATACTGCAGACAGGTGAGATGACGCAGTCGTAGGCGGTGTCACCTTGGATAAATCCACATGTGGAAGTAGATCATGCCTGTAAGTTAGGTAAACGTAGAATTCCCTGTATCAAGATCCCAAGATGTTGCTGTGTCTGACAGGAATGTAGATAAATAGTTCAGAGAACTGACACGTTGATAAATTAGAGAAGAATGGTTCTCAAAACCATTTATCTTGAGTAGGATGCGTATTGTTTCTGTGCAGAATGCTGAGCAATTTCACACTCTTTCCCTCCTTCATTGTACTGATAACCCCTGTCACAATACATACATTCTTCTTAATTCTACCTGCGGTACTGTCCTCACCCCTCATACTACAGTCCAACAGAACTTTACTCAATATGGCCCAGACATGTGGAAGCAACGTGAGCTCTAAAACTTCCTAGTTATCAAAATAGAAACTTATGTCCTTCCTGCCTGAGGTAACAGGCGTTATCCATGCAACATTGCCAAATTGATCATTGACTACTGGGAGCTTCCAACCTCTGATTACATAGCAGAGCAGCGTTTACAAGTGTGGAAATTAATCCCTACCCCTCAACAGTAGAGAAACTGCTGGTGGTTTGGCCACTCTGCTAAGTATTGTGAGCCACCAGCGGATTGCCTGATCTAAGGTGCGACTGACCATAATAATCTATCTTGCAGCTGACCTCCCGCTTGTCTGAACTGTGCAGCTCACCCTACGTATTCCCTCCACTGCCCTGTTTTCTGACGAGAAAGTGAAATACATTGTCTTAAATAAAAGAAGAGGTTCTCTTATACCATTTCAGTCTCTCACCTCCTTGGTTTTCAAGGAGGAGAAGCTCTGTTACTCCAGAGTTGCTCAGCGCCCTCAGGTCCCTGTTGTAGCGCCTCAGTTACCTCCGTGTTCAGCCCTAATGCAGTCCTTGCCTCTGAGGGAAAAGTTCATTAAATAAGACTGGAAGACTGAATGAGTGGTGGAGGTAGTATGACTGGTAGTATGACTGTTCTGAAAGGGGTATGCGAGTAGTAACCTTTACCACTCCCTTCCCCTTCTCCACCGGGTTGGCGTCAACAAGGGACCCTGGCTGATGGAGGGACATCACTTGGCTTTCTGCTCTCATCAAGTCTGTAAGTATGAGTTCCACTCTTGATTAGTTATTTCATTTTTTTTTTTTTTTCTTAATATAGACAAGAGTTCTACTCTTGTTAGGATTTTTAATTTGTTGGTCCAGACTTGACTATAGTTACATTAATAATGTAATGTTTAGTCATCACCATTTCTTTTAAAGGCCTTCAGCCAATCATGTGAATGACTTCTTGTACTTGATTTGGCCAGTGTTTTCATAGCCAGTTGTATGCAGTTCTCATGGCTAAAGCTCTCGTTTCACACGGCGAGGGTCTGGGTTCGATTCCCAGCCAGGGTAGAAATATTGGGCGTGTTTCTTTACACCTGCTGTCTATGTTCATCCATCAGTAAAATGGGTACCTGGGTGTTAGTCGACTGATGTGGGTCGCATCTTGGGACACTGACCTAATTTGCCCGAAATGCTCTGCATAACAAGCGGCTTTCAATATAGTAGTATGTCATTGATGTCAGCTAGGCCTGTATACCTTGTACATGTACTTGTAGTAAATAAATATATATAAATGTCCACCTTGTCACTCACAGCTGTGTCGGACTCCTTCAGTATGTCGCAGGATCCAGTAATTTGATTCCCCTCATCCCATCGTACTGTAAATACAATTTAGGCTACGATGCATTTGTAGGTAACACAAAGACTGTTTTGCTGGGTTCCTGGACACGTCGATATTCGGGGTAACAAATCAGGGAACGGGTGGGGTTTGAACTCATGGCTTTGGTCTGTGGAGTCTGTTTTCCACCATTTGTGGCAATCCCAGCTATGAATTTTGAGAGATGGTAGTGGAAACCAGTACGCAGGCCTCACGTGCTGCCCCTCACAGTTGCGTGAGTGGCTTGGTATACCTGGAGAGGGTTCCGGGGTCAACGCCCCCGCGGCCCGGTCTGGGACCAGGCCTCATGGTGGATCAGGGCCTGATCAACCAGGCTGTTACTGTTGGCCGCACGCAAACCGACGTACGAACCACAGCCTTGCTGGTCAGGTACTGACTTTAGGTGCCTGTCTAGTGCCTTCTTGAAGACAGCCAGAGGTCCCCCTGGGAGGCAGTTGAACAGCCTTGGGCCTCTGACACTTATTGTGTTGTCTCTTATCGTGCTAGTGGCACCCCTGCTTTTCATTGGGGGATGGTACAAAGTAATGTAAACGACAAAGAACACTTGAAAGTCAAACTTGAGACACGGGTACAGCAAGCATTATATGACAGCGTCTCGGCAAAGTATAATAAAATTAGATTTGCCCTTGAAGCCTTTACTGAGTTGTTTCATGTTGATAAGTGACTCGAATATTTTAACCTGCTTCTGCATAAATGAAACCAGGACATTTTCCTCTCCCAAGTATATTACATTTTTCACCTTCAAGAAAAAATGTCTTAAGCAGCCTGACATTTTCTCTAGAATCCACTCATTGTAGCGACTGCAACAATTTGGAGCACCAAAGTTGTTATCTCAATAGATTGCAGTCGTTTGTAACTACCATCATCCTACCACTTCACACATGAAATATGGAGACTTGCAGAGCGCCAACACGCGTGTCCTCTCCCTATAGTGGTTCCACAATAACTGAACTAGCTGCCTCTAATGCCATGGCATGCCAGTGGCTCTCCTTGCATTACAGTTTTGGAAAAATAAACACATAAGCAGTATAATGTGATCCTTTATTGACAACGTTTCGCCCACGCAGTGGGCTTTATCGAGTCACAGACAGATCTACCTGGAAAATGAGTAACATGAATATATATAGGGTATAGTCAGGTGGAGAATGCTGGGTCAGGTGGAGAATGCTGGGTCAGGTGGAGAAAGCTGCATGTGACAGTCTTAAAAGTAGTGTGATCGTTAACTGTGGTGCATGAAGACAAGAGACTCCTGTGTATTGCATGAAGACAAGAGACTCTAGTGTGGTGCATGAAGACAAGAGACTCTAGTGTGGTGCATGAAGACAAGAGACTCCTGTGTATTGCATGAAGACAAGAGACTCTAGTGTGGTGCATGAAGACAAGAGACTCCTGTGTATTGCATGAAGACAAGAGACTCTAGTGTGGTGCATGAAGACAAGAGACTCCTGTGTATTGCATGAAGACAAGAGACTCTAGTGTGGTGCATGAAGACAAGAGACTCCTGTGTATTGCATGAAGACAAGAGACTCTAGTGTGGTGCATGAAGACAAGAGACTCCTGTGTATTGCATGAAGACAAGAGACTCTAGTGTGGTGCATGAAGACAAGAGACTCTAGTGTGGTGCATGAAGACAAGAGACTCCTGTGTATTGCATGAAGACAAGAGACTCTTGTGTGGTGCATGAAGACAAGAGACTCCTGTGTATTGCATGAAGACAAGAGACTCTAGTGTGGTGCATGAAGACAAGAGACTCCTGTGTATTGCATGAAGACAAGAGACTCTAGTGTGGTGCATGAAGACAAGAGACTCTAGTGTGGTGCATGAGAAAGAGACTCTGTGTATTGCATGACAGAGACTCTTGTGTGGTGCAGTGAAGACAAGAGACTCCTGTGTTGCATGAAGACAAGAGACTCTGTGTGGTGCATGAAGACAAGAGACTCTAGTGTGGTGCATGAAGACAAGAGACTCTGTGTTGCATGAAGACAAGAGACTCTGTGTGGTGCATGAACAAGAGACTCTTGTGTGGTGCATGAAGACAAGAGACTCCTGTGTATTGCATGAAGACAAGAGACTCTTGTGTGGTGCATGAAGACAAGAGACTCTAGTGTGGTGCATGAAGACAAGAGACTCTAGTGTGGTGCATGAAGACAAGAGACTCTAGTGTGGTGCATGAAGACAAGAGACTCCTGTGTATTGCATGAAGACAAGAGACTCTGTGTGGTGCATGAAGACAAGAGACTCTGTGTGTTGCATGAAGACAAGAGACTCTAGTGTGGTGCATGAAGACAAGAGACTCTTGTGTGGTGCATGAAGACAAGAGACTCCTGTGTGTGCATGAAGACAAGAGACTCTGTGTGGTGCATGAAGACAAGAGACTCTGTGTGGTGCATGAAGACAAAGAGACTCTGTGTAGTGCATGAAGACAAGAGACTCTTGTGTGTGCATGAAGACAAGAGACTCTTGTGTGGTGCATGAAGACAAGAGACTCTGTGTGGTGCATGAAGACAAGAGACTCTGTGTGGTGCATGAAGACAAGAGACTCTGTGTGGTGCATGAAGACAAGAGACTCTTGTGTGGTGCATGGAGACAAGAGACTCTTGTGTGGTGCATGAAGACAAGAGACTCTGTGTATTGCATGAAGACAAGAGACTCTTGTGTGGTGCATGAAGACAAAGAGACTCTTGTGTGGTGCATGAAGACAAGAGACTCCTTGTGTGCATGAGACAAGAGACTCTTGTGTGGTGCATGAAGACAAGAGACTCTTGTGTTGCATGAAGACAAGAGACTCTTGTGTGGTGCATGAAGACAAGAGACTCTTGTGGTGCATGAAGACAAGAGACTCTTGTGTGTGCATGAAGACAAGAGACTCTTGTGTGGTGCATGAAGACAAGAGACTCTTGTGTGGTGCATGAAGACAAGAGACTCTTGTGTGGTGCATGAAGACAAGAGACTCTTGTGTGGTCATGAAGACAAGAGACTCTTGTGTGGTGCATGAAGACAAGAGACTCTGTGTGGTGCATGAAGACAAGAGACTCTGTGTGGTGCATTAAGACAAGAGACTCTTGTGTGGTGCATGAAGACAAGAGACTCTAGTGTGGTGCATGAAGACAAGAGACTCTTGTGTGGTGCATGAAGACAAGAGACTCTTGTGTGGTGCATGAAGACAAGAGACTCTAGTGTGGTGCATGAAGACAAGAGACTCTTGTGTGGTGCATGAAGACAAGAGACTCTTGTGTGGTGCATGAAGACAAGAGACTCTAGTGTGGTGCATGAAGACAAGAGACTCTTGTGTGTTGCATGGAGACAAGAGAAAGACTCTTGTGTGGTGCATGGAGACAAGAGACTCTTGTGTGGTGCATGAAGACAAGAGACTCTTGTGTGGTGCATGGAGACAAGAGAAAGACTCTTGTGTGGTGCATGAAGACAAGAGACTCTTGTGTGGTGCATGGAGACAAGAGAAAGACTCTTGTGTGGTGCATGGAGACAAGAGACTCTTGTGTGTTGCATGAAGACAAGAGACTCTTGTGTGGTTCATGAAGACAAGAGACTCTTGTGTGGTGCATGGAGACAAGAGACTCTTGTGTGGTGCATGAAGACAAGAGACTCTTGTGTGGTTCATGAAGACAAGAGACTCTTGTGTGGTGCATGGAGACAAGAGACTCTTGTGTGTGATACATGAAGACAAGAGACTCTTGTGTGGGTTTCATTAAGACAAGAGACTCTTGTGTGGTTGCATGAAGACAAGAGACTCTTGTGTGGTTCATGAAGACAAGAGAAAAAAAAAAAAAAAAAAAAGGGGGGGGGGGGGGGGGGGGGGGGCAAGAGGAAGACTCTTGTGTGTGCATAGACAAGGACTTTTATCAGTAAGACAAGACTCTGAAGGGTGATGTAGACAGAGATCTATGGGTTAGCATGGAGAATGTGGGTCATGAAGACAAGAGACTTGGGTGCATGGAGACAAAGCTCTTGTGGTGCATGAAACAAGAGGGACTCTTGTGTGGTGCATGAAGACAAGAGACTCTGTTCATTAGACAAGAGACCTTGTGTGCATGAAGACAAGAGACTCTTGTGTGGTGCATGAAGACAAGAGACTCTGTGTGGTGCATGAAGACAAGAGACTCTGTGTGGTGCATGAAGACAAGAGACTCTGTGTGGTGCATGAAGACAAGAGACTCCTGTGTTGCATGAAGACAAGAGACTCTAGTGTGGTGCATGAAGACAAGAGACTCTGTGTGATGCATGAAGACAAGAGACTCTGTGTGGTGCATGAAGACAAGAGACTCTTGTGTGTGCATGAAGACAAGAGACTCTAGTGTGGTGCATGAAGACAAGAGACTCTGTGTGGTGCATGAAGACAAGAGACTCTTGTGTGGTTCATGAAGACAAGAGACTCTTGTGTGGTGCATGGAGACAAGAGACTCTTGTGTGGTTCATGAAGACAAGAGACTCTTGTGTGTTGCATTAAGACAAGAGACTCTTGTGTGGTTCATGAAGACAAGAGACTCTTGTGTGGTGCATGGAGACAAGAGACTCTTGTGTGGTGCATGGAGACAAGAGACTCTTGTGTGGTGCATGAAGACAAGAGGAAGACTCTTGTGTGGTGCATGAAGACAAGAGGAAGACTCTTGTGTGATGCATTAAGACAAGAGACTCTTGTGTGGTGCATTAAGACAAGAGACTCTTGTGTGGTGCATTAAGACAAGAGACTCTTGTGTGTTGCATGAAGACAAGAGACTCTTGTGTGGTTCATGAAGACAAGAGACTCTTGTGTGGTGCATGGAGACAAGAGACTCTTGTGTGGTGCATGAAGACAAGAGGAAGACTCTTGTGTGGTGCATGAAGACAAGAGGAAGACTCTTGTGTGATGCATTAAGACAAGAGACTCTTGTGTGGTGCATTAAGACAAGAGACTCTTGTGTGGTGCATTAAGACAAGAGACTCTTGTGTGGTGCATTAAGACAAGAGACTCTTGTGTGGTGCATTAAGACAAGAGACTCTTGTGTTGTGCATGTAGACAAGAAGAAGACTCTTGTGTTGTGCATGAAGACAAGAAGAAGACTCTTCTGTGGTGCATGAAGACAAGAGGAAGACTCTTGTGTGATGCATTAAGACAAGATACTCTTGTGTGGTGCATTAAGACAAGAGACTCTTGTGTGGTGCATTAAGACAAGAGACTCTTGTGTGGTGCATTAAGACAAGAGACTCTTGTGTGGTGCATTAAGACAAGAGACTCTTGTGTGGTGCATTAAGACAAGAGACTCTTGTGTTGTGTATGAAGACAAGAAGAAGACTCTTGTGTTGTGCATGAAGACAAGAGGAAGACTCTTGTGTGGTGCATTAAGACAAGAGGAAGACTCTCGTGTGGTGCATTAAGACAATAGACTCTTGTGTGGTGCATTAAGACAAGAGACTCTTGTGTGGTGCATTAAGACAAGAGACTCTTGTGTGGTGCATTAAGACAAGAGACTCTTGTGTGGTGCATGAAGACAATAGACTCTTGTGTGGTGCATGAAGACAAGAGACTCTTGTGTGGTGCATGAAGAAAATAGACTCTTGTGTGGTGCATTAAGAGAAGAGACTCTTGTGTGGTACATGAAGACAAGAGGACAGATCAAGTAAACTCATCACCACGTCCTCACAGAACTGACTCATCAGTTCTGACTGCATGACAACATCGTCAGTGAATTTATGCCTGAGGTCAACTCTCAAGGTGTCAGGAAACGTTGCCAGGTAATTATGTCTTTCACGACCTCCCTGGGCGAATAGTTTTCAGAGTGAAGCGTAATCGCTGTGGCAGGGCTGGCGACGGTGCAGTGCTGTTGACTGAAGCAATGTGCCTTGTTTACAAAGTGTACCACAGTGTAGCACTTCTCAGGAATGTTATTTGCTTGTTTCTTTAAGAATTCAGAACATGTTGAACGTCACACGTGTATACACGCGCCCGCACACACACACACACACACACACACACACACACACCTGGTCAAGCACGTAAAGAAACTAGAGAAAGTGCAAAGGTTTGCGACAAGGTTAGTTCCACAACTCAGGGGTCTGTCTTATGAAGAAAGATTGAGGGAAATAGGACTAACAACACTGGAGGAAAGAAGGGTCAGAGGAGACATGATAACGACATACAAAATACTGCGGGGAATTGACAAGGTAGACAGTGACAGGATGTTTCAGAGAGGGAACACAGAAACAAGGGGACACAACTGGAAGCTGAAGACTCAGATGAGTCAAAGGGATGTCAGGAAGCATTTCTTCAGCCACAGAGTAGTCAGGAAGTGGAATAGTCTAGAGAAAGATATAGTGGAGGCAGGAACCATACATAGTTTTAAGACAAGGTATGATAAAGCTCATGGAGCAGGGAGAGCAGAGACCCAGTAGCAGACAGCGAAGAGGCGGGGCCAGGAGCTGAGTCTCGACCCCTGCAACCACAATTAGGTGAGTACACACAAGCAAAAAGAAAAACTCAATGTTCAAAGTGACCCCCCATTTTTTTCTGTTACTTTTCTACCATTTTTATCACGAAAATCAAGAGACTGCTATTAATGAAACCCAATTGATACTACTCTGACTAGAAAAATAATGAAAGAAATAATATAGTTTGAAGCTGATCAGAAGAGGCATTCTCCAGTTATTGCAGAGAATCGAAAGATTCCAAGTTTTATAAAGTAATTTAGTATATTGACATATATGGCCTCACACCAACCAAAATTAGCGGATGCAATCCTTCCTTAAGCTGCATCAGCCTTTAAATACTAAAGCTCGTCAGAGGAAGTACTCAAATATATTTAACTTGATTTAACGAGAATAAAAATTCCACATTATTTTACGTGTAATATTGAGAAATGTGTACCTACCCACTTGAATTTTCACCCTCCACTTTCCTTGAATTAGGATTCTCCCTTTTATTAAATGTTTGAAGCTCTTCCACAGAGGATTTTGCAAGTTATCGAAGCCATGTCAGGAATTTTGGAATGGGTTTTATAATTTTTTTGCCATAGTTCACATGCACATGCATGCCACTTGATTCAGGAATTTTGCCCTAGTTACGGTACACCTGTTTGGGAAAATTGAACCCGACTGGGTGAGGGCTTATGCTACGAATAAAAAAAAAAGAAACCTTGGAGAATGAAGAATTTTTTTCTGGCGACCACTTAAAATTCCATCTTTAAGAATACCGTAAATAATAATAATAATAATAATAATAATAATAATAATAATAATAATAATAATAATAATAATAATAATAATAATAATAAAAATAAATGTAGATAATTATAATTTTTTTTATTATAGCTATATCGATCTCTGATATTTATGTATGTTTTACACACACTCATATACACACGACTGCGAACCTCACTCAAGGAGAAAGATCTTGGGGTGAGTATAACACCGAGCACGTCTCCGGAAGCACACATTAACCAGATAACTGGTGCAGCATATGGGGGCCTGGCAAACCTGAGAATAGCGTTCCGATACCTTAGTAAGGAATCGTTCAAGACACTGTACACTGTGTACGTCAGGCTCATACTGGAGTACGCAGCACCAGTTTGGAACCCACACCTGGTCAAGCACGTCAAGAAATTAGAGAAAGTGCAAAGGTTTGCAACAAGGTTAGTTCCCCAACTAAGGGAAATGTCCTACTAAGAAAGGTTAAGGGAAATCGGCCTGTCGACAATGGAGGACAGGAGGGTTAGGGAAGACATGATAACGACATACAAAATACTGCGAGGAATAGATAAGGTGGACAGAGACAGGATGTTCCTGAGATGGGACACACACACACAAGGGGTCATAATTGGAAGTTGAAGACTCAGATGAATCAAAGGGATGTTAGGAAGTATTTCTTCAGCCATAGAGTTGTCAGGAAGTGGAATAGTCTGAAAAGTGACGTAGTGGAGGCAGGAACCATACATAGTTTTAAGACGAGGCCAGGAGCTATGACTCAACCCTTGCAACCACAAACAGGTGATTGTTTGCTACCTGCAAACAATCACATTCAAGTCTGTTTAAATAATCATTTCAAGCAGGTATCGTAGCCAAGGTGTGGAAGGTAACGAGTAAGATAATCCTTGACACAACAATAGACGGACTGTGAGCTTCTACTGACTACTAAACAATTAACCTTAAATCAATACACACAAAATTAATGGAATCATTACCTTTTGATGCAAATTCGACATGACTCTGCTGAAAATACTTTGGTTAATGAATCTCATCATGGTGAGATTACCTCCGTCAGCTAAGTCTTCCTTAATTCGTGGGCCAGTTGGCCTTCTGCAGTGTTCCTCCGTGCTGTGACCTGTTGCACGATAAAGATGAAAAAAATTCTTGGCACGATGTTCAGCTATGTTTTAGAAGCCGTTGTTCAAGATGATATTGTTGGCAATACAGATGTAGCGAATACTTATAACTTCTTCCAAGTTACTCAAATATCTCAATATTATTTATAAGTGTTTTTTCTTGCGTCTGCAAGTAGCAAGTGGGGAAGGCTATTCTTAATACATAGTTGTTACAAACTGTTTTAAGAGTCAGTGGTGATAGATAATCTCCAAGAGCTTGTAAGATCTCCATGAACTTGTAAGATCTCCAAGAACTTGTAAGATCTCCAAGAACTTGTATGATCTCCAAGAACTTGTATGATCTCCAAGAACTTGTATGATCTCCAAGAACTTGTAAGATCTCCAAGAACTTGTAAGATCTCCAAGAACTTATAAGATCTCCAAGAACTTGTAAGACTATATTCCCAGTCAAGGTACTGCAGCTAATTTGTTTGAAATAATAATATCCAATTAAAACTTACATATTTTTGTAGCTTAAAACCCTTAAAATTTTGGCGCCCTAAAATTTACGGTGCTTACTTTCTGAGTTACGGGGATCTGTACAGCAGAGCAAATTAACTCTACACGTCCTACTAGAACAAGCATCTAAATAAATTCTCGGTATTTTCCCAGAGTCTAATTTTTCTTGGACAGTTTTTCCTGGTCAGCGGTGTAACCCCAGAATCTTCTCTATTATTTCCGGGTGTGGAACAGTTGATGATTCATCAATGTGGTGTTTGGCAGGCATATACTGTATCTGTTGTGTACAGTGTAATACTGTAAGCTTAATTGTCCTTGCTTAGCCTTTAATCTTTAAACAAAATGAAGGAAACCCCTCAAGGGAGGTTCCTCCAATAAGCTCTTGGTCTGGGGAATTGGATCTGTGCTCCAGTTCCCTGAATTGAGCCTAAATGCCTTCCATCCCTCCCCCCACAGGGGCTGTATAATCCTTACGGGTTTAGCTCTCCCCCTGATTATAATAATAATAATAATAATAATAATAATAATAATAATAATAATAATGAACCAACCATCGCTTCAAGTTAAGTTAATTATCTTTAATTGCAATTGTATCTGCATCTTCTCCAAGAAGCTAATCTTATTGTTGTTGTAACCCGATTGTTAGGCGTCTCCCGAGAGGGGATACCAGGAGGGGATACCTAGAGGGGATACCTAGAGGGGATACCTAGAGGGGATACCTAGAGGGGATACCTAGAGGGGATACCTAGAGGGGATACCTAGAGGATCTAATTCTTTTCTTCGTCCTTAGTTTCCTTTCGGTAATTTAGGAGCGCCTCTTCAGCTCGGCTTCAGGTTCTCAATGCATCTGATTATTATTTACCTGTTTAGGGGCCAGTTTTATTTCAAAATATTGATGCTATTACTTTTCATACTATAACTTGACCGTCTCTTCTGAGCGTATTTATACTAACAACATTGATGCTTGATAACTAATTGAAATAAAAGTATAGTCATCAGAGGCTGATCTAGGGAGGAAAAAGCCAGGGGAAGTCTTCCCTACCTCCCCTCTGCCACGAGAAAACTCTTTATGATTCAATAAAAATATCAGTTTGCTTTACATTGATTATTACTCCTTAATTTGTAACTACCATGATACAAAATAGCATTTCCTTACATTTAAAACTCATGAATTCATTAAAAAAAATCGTCCCTCAGGCGACCTATCCTCCTGATTGGACAGTTCATGGATCCGCTCCAGCCAATCAACACATTCTTAGCTTTACTGATGATAAAATTATACATACCAGCGAACTCGGCAAAATATCCTTAATCATGTACTATAATAATAATAATAATAATAATAATAATAATAATCTTTATTTCTTCGCAATTTTACATAGAGATTTACATAGAAGTGCAAGGAGACCCACTGACATGCCAGGGCATAACGGGCAGCTTAATCTAAAAACTTATGGACTATGTACATAATATGATGATCTTTCATTGGGTTAATTATAATATGGTGACGCTACATTGCAGCAAGTGTTTAGTAGGATGGTAGTTAATAGTCAAAATTGAAATTATTTTTGGGAAAATGACATTGAGTATTTTTTTTAAAGTAATTTACAGAATTGCGTATTTAGTTTATGGTGAGTAGGTGGTAATATTACAATGTTATAATAGTACAAATTGAGATTATCTTATAGGAAAAAAATACTACTGTTCATTCGTGTCAGGACCTGCGGTTGATCATCTCGGCTGAGAAACGAAAATTCTAAATTGGCGACCTTCCCGTCACTGAGGCGCCCTCTACAGGATGCGGTTGCAAGATGAATCTCGACTAGCATATACATGAGCAGGATACAGATACCTGGGATTTGAGGTCCTGTATATGAAGCGAAACCCTACTGAAAACACTCGGTAGAGTATCGCTTTATATACGGTCCAAATATAAAACATATAAGCGATGCATTTTGCTTAGATTAAATCCCTCTTTGTTTGTTCTTGTATCAAACAGAAAGCGAACTGACCCAACAGTAAGGTAGATAAAGTAAGTCAACAGCAATACTTCCTTGCGCCATGGAAAATTACGTGTTTCCAAATTACCATCCTTTATTTTCCCTCCAATAAGCTTACAAGATTGTACTTATTTGTTCATCTTCAAACTGTGCATGATGCCTTAACTTGCAATGATGCATTAGTCACAGGGCGTTGTTCTCTTCTTCAGATCAAGTATGCTGGCTACGTCCCTCAAGCAGCTGGTAGTGTTATCAGAGTGAAGGTTCCTCTACAGAAACTGAAGAACGTTGTTTCCACCTTTCAACCCGAACTGTTTGGTAGACTCCTAAGGTGTCAACCTTAAATACTGTACACTCGTCCATGTAACAATACTCGACACCTTAAGTGTGACTATCATGGGAAACACACTGTGTTTACAGAGGAAACTTTTATTATAAAGTTTCGTCATGGAGTTGACTATCAAGCGAATGTACGTAAACATGGCGTCTGTCTCACTATCTGTCGGTTTACTCCATAGTTCATCCAGTTCTCTATCCATAAACACTCTTAACTCCACGAGTGTCAGTTGCACTTGCTCTTGTCACACACAAACATTAATCGTGTACAAAAATCAGCATAAGATTATTTACAGTTTCTGCGATGCTGTAACATCCGTCATGAATTTCAGCAGTAACCATGAAAGGAAAGGATGAATTTGGCGAAACCACATTCACTCACGAAGCACGCTACTAGGAATAGCCTTATGGAACAACAGCTGTTGTAGCACTGACGAGAGTCATAGGAAAACACCACACCTGGATGGTGCCAGAAGTCGGTAGCAAACTCTTCTAAAAAGAAAAGAACCCAAACGACATTAATTAAGCTGGAGACTAAGACATATTATGAGATAATATGTTTTAGTCTCCGTCCCAATTAATTTGCACCCTACTGTAGATATAAATATTGCAGAAACAAATGCAAAACTACCTCCACAAAGAGCAAAACTACCTCCACAAAGTGGAAAACTACCTCCACAAAGTGCCAGATTAATTAGGCAGTGATGGCTATGTGAGGTAGATGGTTGAAAGGGCAAACAAGGAGGAACGGTTAGTGAGGGTAGACGACCCCTTGTAACAAATCATTAGTAAATAAATATTTTGTTCTCCCAAGATTTATAAAAAATTCTGGGATCGAGTTGAAAGATTTAACTGAACATTATGTTCTTTTAATTCCACACCAAAATATTTTTCGAAATAATTTCCTGAAGCTGTCAAGATTTTTGTACCTTTCACTCAACAGAAAAATGACAGAAACCGAAACATTTTAAATATTTCATTTTTAAAATGGTTTACAGCTCCTGGGCCATTGGAGGGTGTTGAGCTTCTTTCTGTGTTGAGCGATACTTTCTGAACTACCATAATAAAACTCTTGAACTATTATAATAAAACTCTTGAACTACCATAATAAAACTCTTGTACTACCATAATAAAACTCTTGTACTACCATAATAAAACTCTTGAACTACCATAATAAAACTCTTGAACTACCATAATAAAACTCTTGTACTACCATAATAAAACTCTTGAACTACCATAATAAAACTCTTGAACTACCATAATAAAACTCTTGAACTACCATAATAAAACTCTTGTACTACCATAATAAAACTCTTGAACTACCATAATAAAACTCTTGAACTACCATAATAAAACTCTTGAACTATCATGTGTCAACAAAAAGTAGATATACGTCACAATGTAGTGATGTGATGGTTGTGGCTCGGAGGACCAGCTCAAAGATAGTGAATGATGTTAATGGTGAAGATGATGGTGACAGTGAAAATGATGGTGATAGTGAAGATGGTGACAGTAAAGATGGTGATGATAATTAAGTTTATGGTAACAGTGAAGATGGTGATAGTGAAGATGGTGACAGTGAAGATGATAGTGAAAATGATGGTGATAATGAAGATGGTAATGATAATAGTGATGGTGATAGTGATGATGGTGAAGCTTGTATTGGTGATAGTGAAAATGATGGTGACAGTTAGATAGTGATGGTGATATTGAACATAGTGATGGTGATAGTGAAGATGAAAATGACGGTGATAGTGAATATGGTAATGGTGATAGTGAAGATGGTAATAGTGATGATGGTGATAGTGAAGTTTATGGTGATAGCGAATATGATGGTGCTAGTGAAGGTGATGGTGAATGTGATGATGGTGATAGTGACGATGGTGATGGTGATAGTGATGGTGATAGTGAAGATAGTGATGGTGATAGAGAAGATGACGGTGATAGAGAAGATGACGGTGATCTTGATAATGATGATGGTGATAGTAAAGATGGTGATAGTGACGATGGTATAGTGAAGATGAAAATAATGGTGATAGTAGTGATGGTGAAGATGGTAATGGTGATTGTGAAGATAGTGATGGTGATAGAGAAGATGATGGTGATCGTGATAATGATTGTGATAGTGAAGATGATGATGGTGATAGTGAAGATAGTGATGGTGATAGTGAAGATGGTGACAGTGAAGATGATGGTAATAAAGATCGTGATTGTAAAAGTGATGATGATAGTGAATATGAAAATGATGGTAATAGTGATGATAGTGATAGTGAAGATGGTAATGGTGATAATGAAGATGGTGATAGTGAAGTTGATGGTGGTGAGTATGGTAATGATAGTGAAGATGACAATGATGGTGTTAGTGATGATGGTGATAGTGAAGATAAAAATGGTGATAGTGATGATGGTAATAGTGAAGATGGTAATGGTGATAGTGAAGATAGTGATAGTGAAGATAGTGATAGTGAAGATAGTGATAGTGAAGATAGTGATAGTGAAGATTATGGTAATAGTGAAGATAGTGATAATGAAGATGATGGTGATGTTGAAGATGGTGGTGAAGATGATGGTGTAGTATGTCACTGATGTAACATAAAATAAAAAACAACTAATTGTGCATGTTAGACCAGACTAACATGCACAGGGGTCCTGGTCAGCAAAATGCATGCAGCTATGATGGCACCTTCACCAAATTCAACTTCAACAACAAGAACATCAACTGGGACCATCTAAACTATGTAGTAAATAAAACATGTTGGGAAGATATCTTAAATAAGCATGGACCCTAACCAGTGCCTTGAAAAGATCAACCTCCTAGAAACTGATAGGATGGATAATGAGAACATTCAAGACAAGAGATGCCAACCCAGTGATGATCCTTTTTAAATCACTTGTTCTCTCTAGGCTGGAATACTGCTGTACATTAACATCCCCATTCAAGGCAGGTGAAATTGCAGATCCAGAGAATATACAGAGAACCTTTACTGCACATATCATTCCATCAAACACTTTAACTACTGGGAACGCTTGGAAGCACTTGACTTGTACTCACTGGAGCGCAGGTGAGAGAGATACATCATAAACTACACCTGGAAGATCCTGGAGGGACTGATCCCTAATCTGAACACATAAATCACTCCCTACGAAAGTAAAAGACTTGGCAGGCGATGCAATATACCCCCAATGAAAAGTAGGGGCGGCATTAGTTCACTAAGAGAAAACACAATAAGTGTCCGGGGCCCAAGACTGTTCAACAACCTCCCACCAGCCATAAGGGGAATTACCAATAGACCTCTGATTGTCTTCAAGAGGGAGCTGGACAGATACCTAAAGTCAGTGCCAGATCAGCCGGGGTGTGGTTCGTACGTTGGACTACGTGCAGCCAGCAGTAACAGCCTCGTTGATCAGGCCCTGATCCACCAGGAGGCCTGATCATGGACCGGGCCGCGGGGGCATTGATTCCCGGAATACCCTCCAGGTAGGCCTGTATACCTTGTACATGTTCTTGTAGAAATAAGGATATTATTAAATTATTATTATTGTCGTGAAGATGATGGTGGAAGTATTGCTGGTCGCACCAGTGAGCACCCACACCGTCACATTCCCGCCAAAACTGAGGCTTCCCGCCATCAGTGTTGTCTCCCGCCAAGCGCTGTTTCCGGCCTCGCCACCTGCCGCCGCTGCTGCCACCGGCCGCCGCTGCTGCCACCTGCCGCCGCTGCTGCCAGCCAAAATGTTCGCCCCCCGCGTAAATTGCTGTCTCATGCCAAATTGTTTGAATTCTTTAAAAATGTTAGCAAGGAAATGGAGTAGTAGCCATAGTTAAGGCATTAAAATATACACGACTCGCTAAATCATAATGATACGATTACATAGATTATTATACATAGCAGCACATGTGTAGGGAACCTAGGATCACTGACTTTTTTGGGTTATCCTAAGTTCTCTACACATATACTGCTATGTATGATAATCTATGTATCTGTATTTGTGTATACCTGAATAAACTTACAACCAAACCATACCACGACTCACTCGCCACGAGTTCAATCCCCACCCGTGGTATGGTTTAAAGTATACATCTTAGGTAACCTTTATTGTTAATGTTAATAACCCTGTTTATTCCTGATTGATGGACTGGACACATTGACTCCAGTTTGAGAGACTGATTACCTCAAACTCCTCCTCATCTACCACGGTTATTCTTTGTATCGGACTGAAGAAGTCACTGGCTGCCGAAACGTTTCCTCAATAAATGTTACACAAGTGTGTCAGTCTTAATACAAGCTAGTGATCACACTTAAAGGTTTAATTAAACCTTAGTAATTTAAAGACAGATGAGCAAAACACTAGGACATATTTATTGGAGAACGTTTCGGTGGAAATAAATGGTATAAAATACCGACACAATGGAAAGATAAACACATAAGCAGGATAATGTGATACTTTATTGACAACGTTTCGCCCACACAGTGGGCTTTAGACTACATTATTGTGCCACATTAATATAAAATCGTTTATTTTCAGACTTCTTTATTCCGAAACGTTTCAACGCCTACATAATAGACTTCTTCAGTCGAGTACAGAAGAATCAGAGGGACTGATTACCTCATCTTTTGTATATAGGCCTACTGTCTTTCCATTATGGCAGCGAATTTATATTGATAAAGCCACTGGAGGGCGAAACGTCTACAATAAAGATACCCAGATGTTACACATGTGTCTAATACTTCATAATAAGTTTGAATTAAACTTTTAAAACACCTGTTAGTACAAGTGATCCCAGAGATTTAGATTCCATTCCACGGCTGGTGGAAACCTAACAGTAAGTAGGTACCTGGGTGTTAGTTACCTTACACCTGCTGTCTGTCCATCTAGCAGTAAGTATGTACCTGGGTGTTAGTCACCTTACACCTACTGTCCCTGTTCACCTAGCAGTAACCAGAGCCGGCCTTACGAGGTGCGGGGCACAATTGGGAACAATTTTGGTGGGTCCTATGTATGGAAAACAATCAAACTGTGCGCTTAAAAACATGCGAGTGAATAGACCAAACAGATGTAAGCTAATTTTCAATATAAATTTGCATACATGTAAGGCTATAACAAACAAAATTTGTATATCACCTGTGAAAAGTACATAGTCACAATACCACTTGCTTTAGTGACTGTGAAATGATTTATTAAAAATATTAATTTATTTTTATTCAGAAAAAAAATCGAAAGAAATTATCTTTTTTGGACTTCTAAAAATCACTTAACATTCGTAAATTATAAATGAGTCGTATTATTATTGCCTTTTATTCGGAGAAAGTTATTTTTTTTTTTTTTTCTCTGCGAAGTCTTTTAGAATTTTGTAGAGGTTTAAACTCCTCCTAATTTCAGATTCAATAGACATAATCGCCAAACTGTTCAAATGTTCTTCTGAACCAATGATTACCAGAAAGTTTAGATCAGTTTCAGCTTGGAAAGACTCCTTTCTCCAGATGCCACAGTCACTGGGAAATAAAGACTCCTTTCTCCAGATGCCACAGTCACTGGGAAATAAAGACTCCTTTCTCCAGATGCCACAGTCACTGGGAAATAAAGACTCCTTTCTCCAGATGCCACAGTCACTGGGAAATAAAGACTCCTTTCTCCAGATGCCACAGTCACTGGGAAATAAAGACTCCTTTCTCCAGATGCCACAGTCACTGGGAAATAAAGACTCCTTTCTCCAGATGCCACAGTCACTGGGAAATAAAGACTCCTTTCTCCAGATGCCACAGTCACTGGGAAATAAAGACTCCTTTCTCCAGATGCCACAGTCACTGGGAAATAAAGACTCCTTTCTCCAGATGCCACAGTCACTGGGAAATAAAGACTCCTTTCTCCAGATGCCACAGTCACTGGGAAATAAAGACTCCTTTCTCCAGATGCCACAGTCACTGAGAAATAAAGACTCCTTTCTCCAGATGCCACAGTCACTGGGAAATAAATACTCCTTTCTCCAGATGCCACAGTCACTGGGAAATAAAGACTCCTTTCTCCAGATGCCACAGTCACTGGGAAATAAAGACTCCTTTCTCCAGATGCCACAGTCACTGGGAAATACGCCAACATATTATATCCAAAGCCCCTGTTTTTTTACTTCGTGTTGCTGTGTGTACTTGACAAGCCAAGAGTAGATTACATCTAGCGCGGGACCCCCTCAGACGCGGGGCCCCCTCAGACGCGGGGCCCCCTCAGACGCAGGGCCTCCTCAGGCGCGGTGCCCACTTAGGAGCAATCGGCCCAATTGGCTTTAAGCCCGGCTCTGCTAGTAAGTACCTGGGTGTTAGTTACCTTACACCTATTGTCCTTGTTCGCCTAGCAGTAAGTAGACACCTAGGTATTTGTTACCTTACACCTACTGTCCTTGTTCGCCTAGCAGTAAGTAGGTGCCTGGGTGTTAGTCTCCTTACACCTGCTGCCCCTGTTCACCTAGCAGTAAGTAGGTACCTGGGTATTAGTCACGTTACACATACAGCACCTAGCAGTAAGTAGGTACCTGGGAGTTAGTCACCTTACACCTGCTGCCACTGTGCACCTAACAGTAAGTAGGTACCTGGGTGTAAGTCACCTTACACCTGCTGTCCCTGTTCACCTTGGAATTAGTAGGTATCTGGGTGTTAGTCATCTTACACCTGCTGTCCCTGTTCATCTAGCAGTAAGTAGGTACCTGGGTGTTAGTCACCTTACACCTGCTGCCACTGTGCACCTAGCAGTAAGTAGGTACCTGGGTGTTAGTCACCTTACACCTGCTGCCACTGTGCACCTAGCAGTAAGTAGGTACCTGGGTGTACATAAGAACATAACAAAGAAGGAACACTGCAGCAGGCCTACTGGCCCATGCGAGGCAGGTCCAAGTCTCCAACCGGCTCAAGCCAATGCCCGACCCAGCCAGGTCAGGTTATATTCACTTAAGGAAGGAGCACGGCAACTGACCTAGTAGCACAAGCTAGTCAGGTCCAAACTCACACCCACCCACACCCACTCATGTATTTATCTAACCTATTTTTAAAACTACACAACGTCTTAGCATCTATGACGGTACTCGGGAGTTTGTTCTACTCATCCACAACTCTATTACCAAACCAGTGCTTTCCTATATCCTTCCTGAATCTGAACTTTTCCAACTTGAAGCCATTGCTGCGAGTCCTGTCTTGGCTGGATATTTTCAGCACGCTATTTACATCCCCTTTATTTATTCCTGTTTTCCATTTATACACCTCAATCATATCCCCCTAATTCTACGCCTTTCTAGAGAGTGCAGATTCAGGGCCCTCAGTCTATCCTCATAGGGAAGATTTCTGATACATGGAATCAACTTTGTCATCCTCCTCTGTACG
Organism: Cherax destructor; assembly: GCA_009830355.1. NCBI lineage: Eukaryota > Metazoa > Arthropoda > Malacostraca > Decapoda > Parastacidae > Cherax > Cherax destructor. The sequence continues at coordinate 39,627 of WNWK01013175.1, forward strand.
TTTCCAGTGCATTTATATCCATTCTGTAATACGGTGACCAGAACTGTGCAGCATAATCTAAATGAGACCTAACCAAAGATATATAGAGTTGAAGAACAGCCTGAGGACTTCTATTATTTATACTTCTTGATATGAAGCCAAGGATTCTGTTAGCTTTATTGCGAACACTTATGCACTGTTGTCTTGGCTTCAGATTACTACTGTTTTTCCTTGGAATAAGTAGGTACATGGGTGTTAGTCACCTTATACATACTGCCCCTGTTCACCTAGCAGTAAGTAGGTACCTGCGCTTTAATCACCTTATACATACTGTCCCTCTTCACCTAGCAGTAAGTAGGTATGCGAGTGTTAATCACCTTACACCTGCTGTCCCTGTTCACCTAGCAGTAAGTAGGTACCTTGGTGTTAGTCACCTTACACCTGCAGTCCTTATTCACCTTGCAATAAGTAGGCTCGTGGGTGTTAGTCACACCTGCTGACCCTGTTCACCCAGCAGTAAATAGGTACCTGGGTGTTAACCGATTGTCGTGGGTGGTATGCTGGAAATATACCAGCATACCACCCACCTCGGTATACTACCAGCTATATCTAAGATAGAACTGAACTTTCAAATGACTCGAGATAAAACAACAGTTCCCTGGAAATTCTGCGAGGCAAAAAAAAATTATGAATTTTATATGAGCCTAATAAGTCTAGGGGAATTGATCCTCCAAGTTCACAAGTGTGACGTATGTAATCCTTGTAAGTATAAGAGCCCCGCTTTACAGCGCTTCAGGTTACAGCGTTTCGCTAATACAGCCGTTTCAATTATACCTTTTCTTTCTAAAATAAATATATTCAGCACTTACTATAATCTAAGGACGAAAATATTTTAAGTAATGTGTGTACTGTATATGTATTTTTTAGGCCTAGCTACATTGCTCACTTAATATATGATAGTGTACACATGTTATCAGGCTTTTATATGCATTTGAACGTGAAAATAAGCTATAGTTCACTTTACAGCGATTTTTGCTTTACATCTGTAGCCAGGAACCTAACCTGCTGTATAAACGGGGCCTTTCTGTAGTAAGTTTATTTAGGTACAAGTACATATATGTACAATTATCATACATAGTGTAAATTTCCTAGTATACCCCAAAAAGGTCAGACAAAGTGACTTATTTCCCTGTGTACTAAGCTGTGAGTTCTCACTGGACTCTCGTAATGACTGTTGTCTTTTTGTGAATTGGTAAAATGCTGTTCTCCTCCTGTACTATTACTTATATATTTAAAGTTGTGTGAGTTGAACCTGCCTAGCATAGGCCAACAGGCTTGCTGCACTGCTCATTTATTATGTTCTTAAAATTTTCTAGATCCATCAGAATCATCCTGTCCATATGTTGCGTGTCGATAAATACATTTATGAGTACTCTGGTTCGATGTTTTTATTCCATTTCTCGAAGCAACTACGACCGAGTATACATGTGTCAGTCAGGACAGATTCTAGGTAATTATCTGTTGTTCCTGTCTCTTAAAACTACTAGTTTAGCGCTTGGCCGGTCCAAGTGGTGTTTTTGCGTGTTGTGATGGTTAACTTAGGTGTTACTGGTGTTGCTGATTCAACAGGCCTATGTGTACTGATGCAACAGGCCTATGTGTACTGATGCAACAGGCCTATGTGTACTGATGCAACAGGCCTATGTGTACTGATGCAACAGGCCTGTGTACTGATGCAACAGGCCTATGTGTACTGATGCAACAGGCCTATGTGTACTGATGCAACAGGCCTATGTGTACTGATGCAACAGGCCTATGTGTACTGATGCAACAGGCCTATGTGTACTGATGTAACAGGCCTATGTGTACTCATTTATATGTAGTTGACACCTACAAATCATATATACGTGAGTACAGATATGTCTGTCGCACCAATAACACCTGAATTAATCATCACAACACACAGTAACATCTGGACTGGTCAAGCGCTAAGCTAATAATTTTAGGAGCTAAGAACAGGTGATAATGGCCTGGGATCTGTCCTCATTCACAGCAGACACCAGCGCCCAGGACCAGAGTAGCTTTAGCTTCCAGGAAGGACACTTCATTCACGTGTTACCCAGTAAAAACACTGTTACTTGTTATTATACCTCTCCTCACGTCTTCATTATGCATATTTATGCTTATATAGTTTCCTTTACTCTCATTGAACCTAATAAAACATGTTCTCCAAGAGACAGCCATCAGTAGTAAGTTTTCAGAGTAGAAATTGTGGTTTAGTACAGGAATTTTCGCCTTGTTGACACTAAACACGCTCTGTTATGTCTTGTTAAATATCGTTATGTTGAAAATGGTATAAAATACTGACAAGGTGATGATTAAGGCACATGTGCAACAGGTGAGTATCAGTAAAGATACCCAATTGTTGCACGCGTGTCTCAATCAACATGTTAAATATCGTAGTTATCTCTCACTGACATGATCTTGTATTCAGAGCTCAAGTGACCTCACCTAACGTGGCTGTCTTCTCATTCTTCCCGAACCTAACTGTCTCCTATCTGTCATCTGACCATTTTTTCTAGACTAGGTGTCCTCTAGCTTGTCAACTGACCTATTTGATGACCTGACTGTCTCCTAGCTCCTCACCTGACCTGTCATCTGGCTCTATCCCCCTTTCTCTCTGTCCAGGTCTTTCGTGATTACATATCCACAGCACTTTATTTACTTCTTCCTTATTTACTCTTGTCATTTCGCTCCTCATTCTACGTCCCTCAAGTGAGTGTTCTCAGTCTGTCTTTGCATCCCATTTTCTTTATACAGTGAATTGATTTTAACTTTCTCTGTGTGTTCTCCCATACATTTATATTCATCATACATTATGGAGATCCATATTGCTGGCATCATCTGGCACTTGGCATTATGGGGCATATCTCTGAAGATAGGGGCACACCGGGTTACTCTGGACTAGGTCCATAATAATGTAAGCATCAGTGGTAATGAGCAGATACGAAGCGACGGTCACACTAACGTGAGTAATTTCTGCCGATTTAGTGTGTGATCATTCAGTGGGAATGTCAAGAAAGATGTTTGTTTATATTATTGTTACTGAAGCGGTTAGCTTTTTGTGTACCCCTGTCCATCATGTGGACTTAAGAGCACATGGACACAATGAAAGCATAGGAATTAGGCCTCAAAAGGGTTAATAGGAATGCCTCTGAATTTATATCTACAATTTATCTTATTTATTGCAAGCACATTTAGGATATTTGCTTAATTTATTCGGTAATATATTTTCATTAAAAAGATACATTGACATATCGCACTGGTTATTATACTGTCTATATCAGTAGCAAGGGAACTGGAACAATAGTTTCTCCAGTGAGGGAAGTGACTATGTAGGAGAGAACCGGAACACTTGGTAATGTGCCAACAGACAGGCGGAAGTGGTGTTCAGCAGGTTGAGAACACGGGACACACGGATACATCCTGCATCACGTTGATGACACAGCAAGGACGTGTTGTAACGTGTGAGACACTGCCGTCACCTCAGTCAGTCCACTTACCTCTGCTTTAATTAAGCTGAGGTTGAGGGACTGACCACAACATATCAAGGCCGAGGGAGTGACCATCACCTATCAAGGCCGAGGGAGTGACCATCACCTATCAAGGCCGAGGGACTGACCACCACCTATCAAAGCTGAGGGACTGACCACCACCTATCAAGGCCGAGGGACTGACCACCACCTATCAAGGCCGAGGGAGTGACCATCACCTATCAAGGCCGAGGGACTGACCACCACCTATCAAGGCCGAGGGACTGACCATCACCTATCAAAGCAGAGGGACTGACCACCACCTATCAAGGCCGAGGGACTGACCACCACCTATCAAAGCTGAGGGACTGACCACCACCTATCAAAGCAGAGGGACTGACCACCACCTATCAAAGCAGAGGGACTGACCACCACCTATCAAAGCAGAGGGACTGACCACCACCTATCAAGGCAGAGGGACTGACCACCACCTATCAAAGCAGAGGGACTGACCACCACCTATCAAAGCTGAGGGACTGACCACCACCTATCAAGGCCGAGGGACTGACCATCACCTATCAAAGCTGAGGGACTGACCACTACCTATCAAAGCTGAGGGATTGACCATCACCTATCAAAGCAGAGGGACTGACCACCACCTATCAAGGCCGAGGGACTGACCACCACCTATCAAAGCAGAGGGACTGACCACCACCTATCAAAGCAGAGGGACTGACCACCACCTATCAAAGCAGAGGGACTGACCACCACCTATCAAAGCAGAGAGACTGACCACCACCTATCAAGGCTGAGGGACTGACCACCACCTATCAAGGCCGAGGGACTGACCACCACCTATCAAAGCAGAGGGACTGACCACCACCTATCAAAGCAGAGGGACTGACCACCACCTATCAAAGCAGAGGGACTGACCACCACCTATCAAAGCAGAGGGACTGACCACCACCTATCAAGGCAGAGGGACTGACCACCACTTATCAAAGCAGAGGGACTGACCACCACCTATCAAAGCAGAGGGACTGACCACCACCTATCAAGGCAGAGGGACTGACCACCACCTATCAAAGCAGAGGGACTGACCACCACCTATCAAGGCCGAGGGACTGACCACCACCTATCAAGGCTGAGGGACTGACCACCACCTATCAAGGCCGAGGGACTGACCACCACCTATCAAGGCTGAGGGACTGACCACCACCTATCAAGGCCGAGGGACTGACCACCACCTATCAAAGCAGAGGGACTGACCACCACCTATCAAGGCAGAGGGACTGACCACCACCTATCAAGGCTGAGGGACTGACCACCACCTATCAAAGCTGAGGGACTGACCATCACCTATCAAGGCTGAGGGACTGACCACCACCTATCAAGGCAGAGGGACTGACCACCACCTATCAAGGCAGAGGGACTGACCACCACCTATCAAGGCTGAGGGACTGACCACCACCTATCAAAGCTGAGGGACTGACCATCACCTATCAAAGCAGAGGGACTGACCACCACCTATCAAGGCCGAGGGACTGACCACCACCTATCAAGGCCGAGGGACTGACCACCACCTATCAAAGCAGAGGGACTGACCACCACCTATCAAGGCTGAGGGACTGACCACCACCTATCAAAGCAGAGGGAATGACCACCACCTATCAAAGCAGAGGGACTGACCACCACCTATCAAAGCAGAGGGACTGACCACCACCTATCAAAGCCGAGGGACTGACTACCACCTATCAAGGCTGAGGGACTGACCACCACCTATCAAGGCCGAGGGACTGACCACCACCTATCAAAGCAGAGGGACTGACCACCACCTATCAAGGCTGAGGGACTGACCACCACCTATCAAAGCAGAGGGACTGACCACCACCTATCAAAGCAGAGGGACTGACCATCACCTATCAAGGCCGAGGGACTGACCACCACCTATCAAAGCAGAGGGACTGACCACCACCTATCAAGGCCGAGGGACTGACCACCACCTATCAAGGCCGAGGGACTGACCACCACCTATCAAGGCCGAGGGACTGACCACCACCTATCAAGGCCGAGGGACTGACCACCACCTATCAAGGCCGAGGGACTGACTACCACCTATCAAGGCTGAGGGACTGACCACCATCTATCAAGGCCAAGGGAGTGACCACCACCTATCAAGGCCGAGGGACTGACCACCACCTATCAAGGCCGAGGGACTGACCACCACCTATCAAGGCCAAGGGAGTGACCACCACCTATCAAGGCCGAGGAACTGACCACCACCTATCAAGGCCAAGGGAGTGACCACCACCTATCAAGGCCAAGGGAGTGACCACCACCTATCAAGGCCAAGGGAGTGACCACCACCTATCAAGGCCGAGGGACTGACCACCACCTATCAAGGCCAAGGGAGTGACCACCACCTATCAAGGCCAATTGAGTGACCACCACCTATCAAGGCCGAGGGACTGACCACCACCTATCAAGGCCGAGGGACTGACCACCACCTATCAAGGCCAAGGGAGTGACCACCACCTATCAAGGCCGAGGGACTGACCACCACCTATCAAGGCCAAGGGAGTGACCACCACCTATCAAGGCTGAGGGACTGACTACCACCTATCAAGGCCAAGGGAGTGACCACCACCTATCAAGGCCGAGGGACTGACCACCACTTATAAAGACTGAGGGACTGACCACCACCTATCAAGGCTAAGGGACTGACCACCACCTATCAAGGCTGAGGGACTGACTACCACCTATCAAGGCCAAGGGAGTGACCACCACCTATCTAGTCTGAGGGACTGACCACCACCTATAAAGACTGAGGGACTGACCACCACCTATCAAGGCTAAGGGACTGACCACCACCTATCAAGGCCGAGGGACTGACCACCACCAGTGTTATATTCGACTGAAGAAGCCAGCTGTTCAAGAGGAACGTTTCGGTAATATATATAGCCAAGTATTTCACATGATTCTTGTTTATCAACTGGTCACTATTGTTTACCATCAACAAGATGATACGGTGCCCCGTGTCCTGGTGGCACGTGGCTTCACACGGCGAGGGTCTGGGTTCGATTCCTTACACTGGTTGTTTATGTTCACCTATCAGTAAAATGGGTACCTGGGTGTTAGTCGACTGGTGTGGGTCGCATCCTGGGACAAAATTGACCTAATTTACGTGAAATGCTCTGCATAACAAGGGGCTTTCTATATACTAGTATGTCATTGATGTCAGCTAGGCGTGTATACCTTGTACATGTACTTGTAGAAATAAAGATATTATTATTATTATTAGGAAAAGTTATATGATTTATATTTCACCAAATAAGCAAGCTGATATTTACAGTATGTACAGTAACATAAAAGTATACAACATAGTGATCAAAGGAGGCAAAATGCAAGAGCCAGAGAATGTATCATGAGCGACCAGCAGCCCTTAAATTCTTAGCACCCGGTTCGCTGGTTGGGAGGCAGCCTATATGGGAGTGTGCCATACGCTGAATAAAGTGTAACATACTCGTAGCATGCCATACAAGAGTTTCCAGGGAAATCAATGGTTTCCAGGTGAAGCAAGGGTTTCCAGGGAAAGCAAGGGTTTCCTGGGGAAGAAAGGGTTTCCAGGAAAGCAAAGGTTTCCAGGAGAAGCAAGGGTTTCCTGGGGGAAGCAAGGGTTTTCAGGTGAAGCAAGGAATTCCCTAGGAAGCAAGGGCTTCCAGGGAAAGAAAGGGTTTCCAGGTGAAGCAAGGGTTTTCAGGGGAAGCAAGGGTTTCCTGGGGAAGCAAGGGTTTTCAGGGGAAGCAAGGGTTTTTTGGGGAAGCAAGGGTTTCCAGGGGAATCAAGATTTTCCAGAATGAGCAAGGGTTTCCATGGAAAGCAAGGGTTTCCAGGTGAAGCAAGGGTTTCCAGGTGAAGCAAGAGTTTCCAGGGAAGCAAGAGTTTCCAGGGAAGCAAGAGTTTCCAGCTGATGTTAATGGAAGACAAGGGATTACCACCAGTGATGGACCATGCATTACCACCAGTGGTGGACCATGCATTACCACCATTGGTGGACCATGGATTACCACCAATGGGGGACCATGGATTACTACCAATGGTGGACCATGGATTACCACCAATGGTGGACCATGGATAACCACCAATGGTGAACCATGGATTACCACCAATGGTGGACCATGGATTACCACCAATGGTGGACCATGGATTACCAACAATGGTGGACCATGGATTACCACCAATGGTGGACCATGGATTACCAACAATGGTGGACCATGAATTACCACCAGTGGTGGACCATGCATTACCAGCAGTGGTGGACCATTTATTACCACCAATGGTGAACCATGGATTAGCACCAATGGTGGACCATGAATTACCAACAATGGTGGCCCATGGATTACCACCAATGGTCCAATGGTGGACCATGGATTACCACCAGTGGTACTTGGTCTTAATGACTACTAACAGAAAATGAGTAAAACCAAAGAAAATGTTAATTTTGAAAATATGATGGATAACTTATGTTTAAATGTATGTTCACGTCTATAAGTAAGTATATTTAGGTACAAGTACACATAAGTGCAATTATCATACATAGTATGATATAAGTAAATTACCTAGGATGACCCAAAAAAGTCAAAGTGACTTATTTCCATTGTGGTCCTTGTAATATCTTATAATTAAAGCCTAGCTCTAAGATACAGTAGAAATCAGTCATGATTATAACTTAAAAATTTAAAACGACTAAGTAACTCAACTGTGTGAAAATCAGTTACAGTAAAAGAAGATACAATAGGAATAAAGAGAAATAAGTTGTTTACATGAAGAAAAGAACAGCTTAAAATAATAGGTACATTGATGTTTGCTATACAAGAAATTTCTCTCCTACCTTTCTGTAGTTTCATTTATTTGGTACTTCTTAGCTCTCTTCCTGACCTGGCTCATGCTAGAACAGGCTTTGACATGTGCAGGCATTCCGTTCCACGCTTTTATTGTTGTACAATAAAAGGTGTTTGAAGCCTGACCACCTACTGTGGGTACTACAAGATTGCGTTCCCTTCCCCTAATACCATATTTGTTTTGGTTCCCAGCCTTGACAACCTTGGCAGCAAGATATTCTGGACACTGTGAGCAATTTTATAAACGTAATTTAGCTTCAGTTATTTTACTCTGTCTTCAACATTCAGCATATCCAGTTGTTGTAATTCATCCTGGTCTACATGATCTCTTGGTCCCAGGTCCAGGATGAATCTCAGTGTTTTGTTCTGGGTGATTTGTAGTCTGATGTTGTTGTTTTTTTGTTAAAGCAGAGTACCCTTGTGTATGCTAAGAGTGCGTTACATTATATTCGGCATACGTCACACACTCATATAGACATGCCTCCCGACCAGCTAGTCAGTTGCTAAGGGTATAACGAGTATGGGGCCCCATCGTTATTCTAGTACGTACCTTAGTTCAACCAGCCAATGACAGGGAAGCCCACCTAAGTTGTGAAGCGATGTTGAACTCTAGTGAATCAACACTGGCAGATTTACCTTCAAGTCTGGTCGCTACGGTTCTTACCGAGTCTGTTGCTTGTATTTGCCTCTGCTCACACGCTGAGGTCCGGGGCTCGAATCTCCTCCGGTAAGGCTGAAAAACATTAGGAACGTGATTCGATAAGACACCTGCTGTCCCTGTCCCTGTTCACCCATCAGTTCAAAATGGGTACCTGGGTGTTAGTCGACTGGTGTGGGTCGCATCCTGGGACAAAACTGACCTAATTTGCCCGAAATGCTCAGCATAACAAGTGGCTTTCTATACAGTAGTATGTCATGGATGTCAGCTATGGTCTGTATACCTTGTATATGTACTTGTAGAAAATCAGTTCAGTTCAGACTCTCAGGTAAGGACCCACTAGGGGCGAGAGAGAAGTGGGGACAGAAGAAGAATAGCCGGTGAGAGGAAGAACCGAAGTAGAAGAGAAAGAGTCAGGACTAAACCCAACAGTCTAACTACTTTAGGAAGATGTTGTAGAAAATAAAGATATTATTATATTATTATCATACATAGTTACGTATTAATGAAATCACGAATAGTAACGTATGTGTAATTTACCTCAGATAACCTCCAAAAAAGTCAGACTTACATCCATTGGGGTCCTTGTATATCTTATTATTTAAACTTAAAAAGTTAAAACAGATAAGTAACTCAACTGTGTGAAGATCACTTATAATAAAAGGAGATATACTAGGAATAAGATCAAATGAGTTGTTTATATTAACAATACTGTATCAGCAGCCACACCCGGGTGTGATCAAACTGAATTTGATTTTTGTCTCCAGCAGTAACAGCCTGGTTGATCAGACCCTGCTCCACCATGGGGCGTTGACCCCCGAAACCCTCTCCAGGTAAACATACAGATACAGGATGGGTTTTGAACTCCCAACAAGAGAGGATATGGATTTTCCATCCAGTGTTGTGGCGTCCTGAGAGAAAACGTCCGCAGCCAGGGACGACTGAGTTATTTTTACGCGGTGGAAGAAAGAAAATACACTGAGATGCGAACAGTAGTTCATAAGTGAGGTTAGCGGCTCCGGTGCGCACCAGAGACGTCATCAGTGAGGTGGAGCTCAGTAACGATCACAACAGTGAAAAAAAAATTTGCTTCCAGCTCCCTGCCACATCAACCACCCTTATCACCAGCTGTTGAATCTTCTCACAACCTATACGTCAAATTTGATTGACAGTTGCTGCAGACAGAGCCACTTAACAAAATGCGCATCTGATATTGAAGCTATAACCTAATATACCATCATATTGTCATTAAAAAATCATTAGAACATCAAGAGGTGTCTCACTCGAACACATTTCCAAACCATTACTTGCTTAAGCCAAGTTAAACAATGTGGTGACGTGAGAACATTGAGCTCATAACAAAGACAGACCTGGATAAGAAGAACTCCGGGCGGAGTATGGCAAGCCTTCAGCTCCTGGTTGCCACTGTTCACTTAGTAAATAGTTACCTGGGTGTTAGCGACTGGTGTGATCCTCATTCGAGGTGAAGAAAACTATTACGATAAGTAATTCCGAAGACTTAATAATCCTGGAGAATCCAAGGATGTGAAGTAGTTAATTATACCGCATATGCGGCTAGTTTATCATACACCCGCAGCGCATCCTGTGAGCGGTAGAGCAAAAGCAGAATTACAGAGGTCACAATGGGTATATCAGATCCCAGTGCACATATTGTAATCATTTCATATATAAAAATTACTTCATATAGGTAATAAACACAATATAGAGCTGCAATCTAAAAAAAAAAAAATTATTACCAATAAAAACTGGTTATCACAGTGTTGAAGTCTTGTCAAATGTCTATACATTTATCTATCAGATATAAAATGTGGATACTGTCTCAAGATTTCATATATTTTATCGTTAACAATAAAATAAGACACCTGTCTATGTTCACTCATCAGTAAAATAGGTACCTGGGTGTTAGTGGACTGGTGTGGGTCGCATCCTGGGACAAAACTGACCTAATTTGCCCGAAATGCTCAGCATAACAAGCGGCTTTCTATATAGTAGTATGTCATAGATGTCAGCTATGGTCTGTATACCATGTACATGTAATTGTAGAAATAAAGATATTATTATTATTATTATTATTATTATTATTAATATTATTATTATTATTATTATTATTATTATTATTATTATTATTATTATATTATAAATGTGTTGCCATATTCTGTAAGGTTTGAATGTAGGTGTGTCTGAAAGCTTGAATGACTGGATACTAAGATATAATATTCCAATGAATGATCTGAGTCCACAAACTTTGCATTTTGTCACCTTTTCCACAGACATGTTAAACCTGACACATTTCATTTTGATTGACAATTGATCTGCTACTTAATAGCTATGCTGTTCTACTTCAGCCTCGTTTACAATGACTTTTTTTTTAATTTCTGTTTGAGAAGCCAAAACAATACGCGACATTCTCTGTTTTTAATACTCGTTTAACTAATTCATCAATTTCGTCATGTTCCTTTGGGTTTATATGAGAGGGAATCCACTAAACCTTGATTATAATCCCTAATTTGTGTATATCTGTGCCAAGTATCATACACCAGCTGCTACATTTACTTCTCATGCTATTTAGAGAAAGTAATGAAGTTCTGGTTTCTACACACTCATGTGGTCCAGAGTAGAGGTGTATCGGATGTGAAAATTTAGACATCCGCGGATGTGGATGCGGATTACGGATGTCACATCTTGACATCCGGGTGGATGCGGATTTTGCAGGACAGTCATAAAACACCAGATTTTTGGTTTTTTTACCACATGGCAAATACTTTTATTACATAATACTTTTATTACATAATACTTTTATTACATAATACTTTTATTACATAATACTTTTATTACATAATACTTTTATTACATAATACTTTTATTACATAATACTTTTATTTATAATACTTTTATTACATAATACTTTTATTTATAATACTTTTATTACATAATACGTACTTTTATTACATAATCAATTGACATTGGAAGGTTTTTCTTCAAGAATAACAGTTTCTCTGCGTTTTCTGCCATAAGTCGTTTTCTTTTGGCATAAATGAGGCAACAACACTGAACAACTGCTCACTAGGAACACTGCTTGGTGGGCAACACTGAACAACTGCTCACTAGGAACACTGCTTGGTGGACAACACTGAACAACTGCTCACTAGGAACACTGCTTGGTGGACAACACTGAACAACTGCTCACTAGGAACACTGCTTGGTGGACAACACTGAACAACTGCTCACTAGGAACACTGCTTGGTGGACAACACTGAACAACTGCTCACTAGGAACACTGCTTGGTGGACAACACTGAACAACTGCTCACTAGGAACACTGCTTGGTGGACAACACTGAACAACTGCTCACTCAGCGACACACTGACTTACAGTGGGGCAACACTGAACAACTGCTCACTAGGAACACTGCTTGGTGGACAACACTGAACAACTGCTCACTAGGAACACTGCTTGGTGGACAACACTGAACAACTGCTCACTAGGAACACTGCTTGGTGGACAACACTGAACAACTGCTCACTAGCAACACTGCTTGGTGGACAACACTGAACAACTGCTCACTAGGGACACTGCTTGGTGGACAACACTGAACAACTGCTCACTAGGAACACTGCTTGGTGGACAACACTGAACAACTGCTCACTAGGGACACTGCTTGGTGGACAACACTGAACAACTGTTCACTAGCAACACTGCTTGGTGGACAACACTGAACAACTGCTCACTAGGAACACTGCTTGGTGGACAACACTGAACAACTGCTCACTAGGGACACTGCTTGGTGGACAACACTGAACAACTGCTCACTAGGAACACTGCTTGGTGGACAACACTGAACAACTGCTCACTAGGAACACTGCTTGGTGGACAACACTGAACAACTGCTCACTAGCAACACTGCTTGGTGGGCAACACTGAACAACTGCTCACTAGGAACACTGCTTGGTGGACAACACTGAACAACTGCTCACTAGCAACACTGCTTGGTGGGCAACACTGAACAACTGCTCACTAGAACACTGCTTGTGGGCACACTGAACAACTGCTCACTAGAACACTGCTGGTGGCAACACTGAACAACTGCTCACTAGGAACACTGCTTGGTGGGCAACACTGAACAACTGCTCACTAGGAACACTGCTGGGTGGGCAACACTGAACAACTGCTCACTAGGAACACTGCTGGGTGGGCAACACTGAACAACTGCTCACTAGGAACACTGCTGGGTGGGCAACACAGATACTGGCAACAATCTTCGACAAATCATGGTACTCTCCCTTCATTCTCTTCCACCACTGCAGCTTCTTCACTTGTTCCACTAATTCTCTTCTCCTTATGATATCTCTCAATAATATCTTGCATGGTTTTGCTTGCTGCAGACTCTGCAGAGGTTCCCTCTTCATCACTGCTGCAAGCAACAATGTTGCATCTAATGTTGCAACCACTCTAGTTGTTTGCGCTGAGTCTTCTCTTCTTCGTTTCTTTTCATTTCTCTCTTCACACAGTCTGGCAAGTGATGATTTCACTTGATTAGTTATGTGAACTGAGGAAAAGAATTTACTCTTGTATCTTGGGTCAAGATGTTGCAATTCTGTACAAATCTTCACCTTCAACCACGGAAAATCTTTTTTCAACTTCAGTTGCATTATTTGCCTCATGATGTTTACTACCTGTGTTGCCTCTTTATCTTCTTTTGACTCAGCCGCTGATTCAGTGTTTGGTTCAATTTCTGAACTTGAAGCTGAGGTGTGATATTCAGAATGAGAAACTTGTGTGTGTTGACTGTGTTGCTGAAGAGTGTATTTAAGGATACTACAAGAGGTATTACTTCAGCTACTGTTGATGTTGAGTCACTCATTCTTTTGGTGATGTCTTCATAAGGTGATAAATTAGACACATATGCAACACTTTGGTATCTTTATTGAGGAAACATTTCGCCACACAGTGGCTTCATCAGTCCATACAAAGGAGACTCATGAAGATCAGGAGAAGTTTGAGGTAATCAGTCCCTCGGCCTGGAGTCGATGTAGTCAGTCCATCATTCTTGTGCGTAGGAGAAGCTTATATACCGTAGGAAGAAGAGGTGCAGCAGCCGTAGTTGGTGTCACATTTGTCCAATGTGGAAGTAGGTCGTTCCCAAGGGTTAGGCAAGTGAAGAATTCCCTGTATTAAGATCCCAAGATGCCGCTGTGTCAGACAGGATGTAAATGAATGGTTCAGAGAACCGCCGAGTTGATAAATTAGACACATATGCAACACTTGGGTATCTTTATTGGGCACGACCTACTTCCACATTGGACCAATGTGACACCACCTACGACTGCTGCACCTCTCCTGCCTACGGTATATAAGCTTCTCCTTCGCACATATGCTGGATTCTTTACAAGATTGATGAACTGACAACATCGACTCAAGGCCGAGGGACTGATTACCTCAAACTCCTCCTGATCTTCACGATTCTCCTTTGTATGGACTGATGAAGCCACTGTGTGGCGAAACGTTTCCTCAATAAATATACCCAAGTGTTGCATACGTGTCTAATTTATCAACTCGTCGGTTCTCTGAACCATTCATTTACAATATTATTCTGTCTAAAGAAGAGGGTCATGCACTCTTCCACATCACTCTGGAGACGAGATTATCCACTACTGGTGAAATGTTTCTCGTAGGGTTTTGGTTAGTTGACTTAGCTGTGTTCCCAAACTAACAACTACCTGAAAACTACCTTGGAGGTTATGAGAGTACTTCCATTTCAGATTTTGAGTTGTATCCACATTGTTCAACACTAAACTCATATTTGACAAGACTTCAAACCAATAATGACCAATGTCGTGTTTGTGGTAATGATATACCTAAATTTTCCTTTGATTGTATCTCCAGATTTCATTGTGCATATTAGTTATGTGAAGTAATTGTAAAATATTAAAATGACTAATATTTACTAAGAGGTCACTATAAACAGTGGGGCCTGTTAATGACCCAGTGGGACCTTTCTAATCCTGCTTTTTTGGTCTACCTCTCACAGGACGAAGACAAAGTGCACCAGCTAGCCTCTCAGACGACACAAGTAGACCTCTCTACTGCCCAGTAATATCTAAGATATACTATTACACACTAGGTTCAGCCTCACAGCAGTGGTCTAACACCTAGGTACTATTTGCCAATAGCTGAACAAGAAAAAACAATTGTAAGAAAAATTGTCTTTTGCATACGTTCACCCGGGACTCGAACCCTGGTCCTTTTGGCTGTGAACCAGACAGTTAAATCACAGATCTGTTGGTCTATGAAGAGCCGTCTACGTGTTCCTCCCTCAATCTCCCAGCATTTCATCTTTCTCATCTAGTAATCCCACACTGGTAGTGAATTATGAGACTGCAGTAACATCCTTCATGACAAAGTAACCAGTTCAAGTTTCTGAACCTCTGATGGAGGACTCATACAGAACTTGAGTCTTCACAGCCCGTAAGAGCAACAATAACACTATTTTTGCTGCAGCCTGAATATATGGTGTGGGAGCCAGGCTCATAACACACGCCATCGCCCGGCTCAGTGTTGGTATATGGGTGTGAGACTAGTATCACATACGTCGATTTAACCCTTGGAAAAGACGACAACATATTTCTTCATAAGGAATATAAACCTTACACCTCAGAGGTTGATTATTGTTTGTGTAGGCCGCAGTTCCTCGCTTGTTGAAGCTGAGGTGAGTATTTCTTGTCTCAGGTTTTGTATAATTTATAATGGATGATTTGAAGGTAGTGAATGTTGCATGACCTGTTTTGGGTCTAGCGCATGTTTTAGAATATAATAATAATGTAAATGGTGAAGGGCTCTTTATCCAAAGAATTTGAGCTACCCAAATTCCCTTCCTTGGTTCAAACCTAATACCCTTCCCCACCTCTTCCATTAGTCAGATACTGTAATAGTAGGTAATCCAGTCGTTCCCCAGCCTTGGTGGTGAACGGACGTGCGTGCAGAGCTCCTGGTGGTGGAGTCAGAGAACTTTATTTTTCCACAAAATGGAGGATGGATACCGGCGACGTGTACATACTGTATGCATTGATTTGCTGCAGGGAGCGGTGTATCCCAGCAATGCCGACATTCTCTTGCCCTTAATTTTGAGAGACACATACAGGATATCTACAGAGGACATTTATGGGTTTGCATCCGGCAGTGTCTACAATTGAATCGTCGACAGGTATCAGGAGAAGAACATCGTAATTAACACAAACTTGGAGGTACGTCTTTCTGATGCGTCGGCGCACTACTTGTGGATACGGCTTAAGAATATTCCATTTGAAGCCGACGAGGTAGACGTCAGACAGGTGTTTTGCCAGTATGGGGTCATCCATGCCGCCAACGTAGGGAGATGGGCCCATGGGCTATATGCAGGTATGCCGGAGGGGTCGTTCTCCCTTAAAATGACCCTGGGGCAGCAAATACCATCATTTGTTGTGATGGAGGCATTCCGTACCCAGGTTTACATGACGTATGCAGGACAGCAGACGACATGTTGTCTGTGCGGTGGCCCGGGGCATATGGCAGCAACCGGGGCCCATACAATGGGACTCGAGGAGAGGACGACGTGCGGACAGAGCCAGGTGTCCAAGAGGAACA
>WNWK01013176.1:0-56334 GCA_009830355.1 Cherax destructor
CTGCCAGAGCCTGGCATCATCCTCAGCTTCTGTGCCACCACACAACACCTGCCTGAGTCTTGCATCATGCTCAGCTTCTGTGCCACCAAATAACATCTGCCTGAGCCTGATCATGCTCAGCTTCTGTGCCACCACATAACACCTGCATGATCCTAGCATCATGCTCAGCTTCTGTGCCACCACAACACTTGCCTGAGCCTGGCATCATGCTCAGCTTCTGTGCCACCACATAACACCTGCCTGATCCTAGCATCATGCTCAGCTTCTGTGCCACAACACAACACCTGCCTGAGCCTGGCATCATGCTCAGCTTCTGTGCCACCACATAACACCTGCCTGTGCCTGGCATCATGCTCAGCTCTGTGCAACCACATAACACCTGCCTGAGCCTGGCATCATGCTCAGCTTCTGTGCCACCACACAACACCTGCCTGAGCCTGGCATCATGCTCAGCTTCTGTGCAACCACATAACACCTGCCTGTGCCTTGCATCATGCTCAGCTTCTGTGCCACCACATAACACCTGCCTGAGCCTGGCATCATGCTCAGCTTCTGTGCCACCACACAACACCTGCCTGAGCCTGGCATCATGCTCAGCTTCTGTGCCACCACATAACACCTGCCTGTGCCTGGCATCATGCTCAGCTTCTGTGCCACCACATAACACCTGCCTGAGCCTGGCATCATGCTCAGCTTCTGTGACACCAACAACACCTGCCTGAGCCTGGCATCATGCTCAGCTTCTGTGCAACCACATAACACCTGCCTGTGCCTGGCATCATGCTCAGCTCTGTGCCACCACATAACATCTGCCTGAGCCTGGCATCATGCTCAGCTTCTGTGCCACCACATAACACCTGCCTAAGCCTGGCATCATGCTCAGCTTCTGTGCCACCACATAACACTTGCCTGAGCTTGGCATCACGCTCAGCGTCTGTGCAACCACATAACACCTGCCTGAGCCTGGCATCATGCTCAGCTTCTGTGCCACCACATAACACTTGCCTGAGCTTGGCATCACGCTCAGCGTCTGTGCAACCACATAACACCTGACTGAGCCTTGCATCATGCTCAGCTTCTGTGAAACCACATAACACCTGCCTAAGCCTGGTATCATGCTCAGCTTCTGTGCCACCACATAACACCTGCCTGAGCCTGGCATCATGCTCAGCTTCTGTGCCACCACATAACACCTGCCTGAGCCTGGCATCATGCTCATCTTCTGTGCCACCACACAACACCTGCCTGAGCCTGGCATCATGCTCATCTTTTTGCCACCACATAACACCTGCCTGAGCCTGGCATCATGCTCATCTTTTGTGCCACCACATAACACCTGCCTGAGCCTGGCATCATGCTCATCTTCTGTGCCACCACACAACACCTGCCTGAGCCTGGCATCATGCTCATCTTTTGTGCCACCACATAACACCTGCCTGACCCTGGCATCATGCTCATCTTTTGTGCCACCACATAACATCTGCCTGAGCCTGGCATCATCCTCAGCTTCTGTGCCACCACACAACACCTGCCTGAGCCTTGCATCATGCTCAGCTTCTGTGCCACCAAATAACATCTGCCTGAGCCTGGCATCATGCTCAGCTTCTGTGCCACCACATAACACCTGCATGATCCTAGCATCATGCTCAGCTTCTGTGCCACCACAACACTTGCCTGAGCCTGGCAACATGCTCAGCTTCTGTGCCACCACATAACACCTGCCTGATCCTAGCATCATGCTCAGCTTCTGTGCCACAACACAACACCTGCCTGAGCCTGGCATCATGCTCAGCTTCTGTGCCACCACATAACACCTGCCTGTGCCTGGCATCATGCTCAGCTTCTGTGCAACCACATAACACCTGCCTGAGCCTGGCATCATGCTCAGCTTCTGTGCCACCACACAACACCTGCCTGAGCCTGGCATCATGCTCAGCTTCTGTGCCACCACATAACACCTGCCTGTGCCTTGCATCATGCTCAGCTTCTGTGCCACCACATAACACCTGCCTGAGCCTGGCATCATGCTCAGCTTCTGTGCCACCACACAACACCTGCCTGAGCCTGGCATCATGCTCAGCTTCTGTGCCACCACATAACACCTGCCTGTGCCTGGCATCATGCTCAGCTTCTGTGCCACCACATAACACCTGCCTGAGCCTGGCATCATGCTCAGCTTCTGTGACACCACACAACACCTGCCTGAGCCTGGCATCATGCTCAGCTTCTGTGCAACCACATAACACCTGCCTGTGCCTGGCATCATGCTCAGCATCTGTGCCACCACATAACACCTGCCTGAGCCTGGCATCATGCTCAGCTTCTGTGCCACCACATAACACCTGCCTGAGCCTGGCATCATGCTCAGCTTCTGTGCCACCACATAACACTTGCCTGAGCTTGGCATCACGCTCAGCGTCTGTGCAACCACATAACATCTGCCTGAGCCTGGCATCATGCTCAGCTTCTGTGCCACCACATAACACTTGCCTGAGCTTGGCATCACGCTCAGCGTCTGTGCAACCACATAACACCTGTCTGAGCCTTGCATCATGCTCAGCTTCTGTGCCACCACATATCACCTGCCTAAGCCTGGCATCATGCTCATCTTCTGTGCCACCACATAACACCTGCCTGAGCCTGGCATCATGCTCAGCTTCTGTTCCACCACATAACACCTGCCTGAGCCTGGCATCATGCTCATCTTTTGTGCCACCACACAACACCTGCCTGAGCCTGGCATCATGCTCATCTTTTGTGCCACCACATAACACCTGCCTGAGCCTGGCATCATGCTCATCTTTTGTGCCACCAAATAACACCTGCCTGAGCCTGGCATCATCCTCAGCTTCTGTGCCACCACTCAACACCTGCCTGAGCCTTGCATCATGCTCAGCTTCTGTGCCACCACATAACATCTGCCTGAGCCTGGCATCATGCTCAGCTTCTGTGCCACCACATAACACCTGCCTGATCCTAGCATCATGCTCAGCTTCTGTGCCACCACAACACTTGCCTGAGCCTGGCATCATGCTCAGCTTCTGTGCCACCACATAACACCTGCCTGATCCTAGCATCATGCTCAGCTTCTGTGCCACCACACAACACCTGCCTGATCCTGGCATCATGCTCAGCTTCTGTGCCACCACATAACACCTGCCTGTGCCTGGCATCATGCTCAGCTTCTGTGCCACCACACAACACCTGCCTGAGCCTGGCATCATGCTCAGCTTCTGTGCCACCACATAACACCTGCCTGTGCCTGGCATCATGCTCAGCTTCTGTGCCACCACATAACACCTGCCTGAGCCTGGCATCATGCTCAGCTTCTGTGCCACCACATAACACCTGCCTGAGCCTGGCATCATGCTCAGCTTCTGTGCCACCACATAACACCTGCCTGAGCCTGGCATTATGCTCAGCTTCTGTGCCACCACATAACACCTGCCTGTGCCTGGCATCATGCTCAGCTTCTGTACCACCACATAACATCTGCCTGAGCCTGGCATCATGCTCAGCTTCTGTGCCACCACATAACACCTGCCTGAGCCTGGCATCATGCTCAGCTTCTGTGCCACCACATAACACCTGCCTGAGCCTGGCATCATGCTCAGCTTCTGTGCCACCACACAACACCTGCCTGATCCTGGCATCATGCTCAGCTTCTGTGCCACCACATAACACCTGCCTGATCCTGGCATCATGCTCAGCTTCTGTGCCACCACATAACACCTGCCTGAGCCTGGCATCATCCTCAGCTTCTGTGCCACCACATAACACCTGCCTGAGCCTGGCATCACGCTCAGCTTCTGTGCCACCACATAACACCTGCCTGAGCCTGGCATCATGCTCAGCTTCTGTGCCACCACATAACACCTGCCTGAGCCTGGCATCATGCTCAGCTTCTGTGCCACCACATAACACCTGCCTGAGCCTGGCATTATGCTCAGCTTCTGTGCCACCACATAACACCTGCCTGAGCCTGGCATCATGCTCAGCTTCTGTGCCACCACGTATTATGATATCATCCAATAAGATGCTTCTTTTTCCAATCTAACAAACAATTGGGAAATAATTTTTTGGCAGATAAAATTGGTATTAATTACTTAAATCTGACTCTTCTCATCTACTAATATCTGCAAATATACAACTTTCAAATTTAATTTTGTAAATATCTTGCCTTTACCAACTACCGACAATAATTCTTCAGTCCTGGGTAAAGAATATCTCTCATAATGAATATAATGATTTACATATTCAAAATCCGCATATCCTCGTAGACTTAGAGTCAGCTTTCAATATTGGTACAATAGATAGTTACTAGGTTTCCTAAGTCTGCTTGTCAATTCTTTGTGAGAAACTTGTACTGGCCTATGTGTCATGACCTTATAGACAGCATCACTTTTCACATGAATTGTGGCCACCATGCTGGAGAAGCCTTACTAAAATTTACTTTAAAATTATCTAACATTTCGTCAACACTCTCGAGTTTGTTAATTTTGATAGATTCATTTAATCCATCTAGGTAAATCCCTTCCTTTCCATGATGTCTTTTCCTTACAAGTTATTATTTGACTTCAATACAGAGAATTCTTGTGACACCTCTAAGTTGTTATACAACCTTTCCCATAATATTTATTTTCAAATTATCATCTTATTATTTAAAACTAAGCTGTAATATACAGTAGAAACTAAGCTGTAAGATACAGTAGAAACTAAGCTGTAAGATACAGTAGAAACTACGCTGTAAGATACAGTAGAAACTAAGCTGTAAGATACAGTAGAAACTAAGCTGTAAGATACAGTAGGAACTAAGCTGTAAGATACAGTAGAAACTAAGCTGTAAGATACAGTAGAAACTAAGCTGTAAGATACAGTAGAAACTAAGCTGTAAGATACAGTAGAAACTAAGCTGTAAGATATAGTATCAGAAATGTTCCCTATGAGGATAGACTGAGGGCCCTGAATCTGCACTCTCTAGAAAGGCGTAGAATTAGGGGGGGATGTGATTGAGGTGTATAAATGGAAAACAGGAATAAATAAAGGGGATGTAAATAGCGTGCTAAAAATATCTAGTATTGACAGGACTCGCAGCAATGGCTTTAAGTTGGATAAATTCAGATTCAGGAAGAATATAGGAAAACATTTGTTTGGTAATAGAGTTGTCGATGAGTGGAACAAACTCCCGATTACAGTTATAGAGGCTAAAACGTTGTGTAGTTTTAAAAATAGGCTAGATAAATATATGAGTGGGTGCGAGTTGGTCCTGACTAGTTTGTGCTACTAGGTCAGATGCCGTGCTCCTTCCTTAAGTGAATGTAACCTGACCTGGCTGGGCCGGGGCATTGGCTTAAGCCGGTGGGAGACTTGGACCTGCCTCGTATGGGCCAGTAGGCCTGCTGCAGTGTTCCTTCTTTCTTATGTTCTTATGTTCTTATGAACTAAGCTGTAAGATACAGTAGGAACTAAGCTGTAAGATACAGTAGGAATTAAGCTGTAAGATACAGTAGGAACTAAGCTGTAAGATACAGTAGAAACTAAGCTGTAAGATACAGTAGAAACTAAGCTGTAAGATACAGTAGAAACTAAGCTCTAAGATACAGTTGAAACTAAGCTGTAAGATACAATAGAAACTAAGCTGTAAGATACAGTAGAAACTAAGCTGTAAGATACAGTAGGAACTAAGCTGTAAGATATAGTAGAAACTAAGCTGTAAGATACAGTAGAAACTAAGCTGTAAGATACAGTAGGAACTAAGCTGTAAGATACAGTAGAAACTAAGCTGTAAGATACAGTAGGAAGTAAGCTCTAAGATACAATAGGAACTAAGCTGTAAGATGCAGTAGAAACTAAGCTGTAAGATACAGTAGAAACTAAGCTGTAAGATACAGTAGAAACTAAGCTGTAAGATACAGTAGAAACTAAGCTGTAAGATACATTAGAAACTAACCTGTAAGATACAGTAGGAACTAAGCTGTAAGATTCAGTAGAAACTACGCTGTAAGATACAGTAGAAACTAAGCTGTAAGATACAGTAGAAACTAAGCTGTAAGATACAGTAGGAACTAAGCTGTAAGATACAGTAGAAACTAAGCTGTAAGATACAGTAGAAACTAAGCTGTAAGATACAGTAGGAACTAAGCTGCAAGATACAGCAGGAACTAAGCTGTAAGATACAGTAGGAACTAAGCTGTAAGATACAGTAGAAACTAACCTGTAAGATACAGTAGGAACTAATCTGTAAGATACAGTAGAAACTAAGCTGTAAGATACAGTAGAAACTAAGCTGTAAGATACAGTAGAAACTACGCTGTAAGATACAGTAGGAACTAAGCTGTAAGATACAGTAGGAACTAAGCTGTAAGATATAGTAGGAACTAAGCTGTAAGATACAGTAGGAACTAAGCTGTAAGATACAGTAGGAACTAAGCTGTAAGATACAATAGGAACTAAGCTGTAAGATACAGTAGAAACTAAGCTGTAAGATACAGTAGAAACTAAGCTGTAAGATACAGTAGGAACTAAGCTGTAAGATACAGTAGAAACTAAGCTGTAAGATACAGTAGGAACTAAGCTGTAAGATACAGTAGGAACTAAGCTGTAAGATACAGTAGGAACTAAGCTGTAAGATACAGCAGAAACTAAGCTGTAAGATACAGTAGGAACTAAGCTGTAAGATACAGTAGGAACTAAGCTGTAAGATACAGTAGGAACTAAGCTGTAAGATACAGTAGAAACTAAGCTGTAAGATACAGTAGGAACTAAGCTATAAGATACAGTAGAAACTAAGCTGTAAGATACAGCAGGAACTAAGCTGTAAGATACAGTAGAAACTAAGCTGTAAGATACAGTAGAAACTAAGCTGTAAGATACAGTAGGAACTAAGCTGTAAGATACAGTAGGAACTAAGCTGTAAGATACAGTAGGAACTAAGCTGTAAGATACAGTAGAAACTAAGCTGTAAGATACAGTAGAAACTAAGCTGTAAGATACAGTAGGAACTAAGCTGTAAGATACATTAGAAACTAAGCTGTACGATACAGTAAAAAACTAAGCTGTAAGATACAGTAGAAACTAAGCTGTAAGATACAGTAGGAACTAAGCTGTAAGATACAGTAGGAACTAAGCTGTAAGATACAGTAGGAACTAAGCTGTAAGATACAGTAGGAACTAAGCTGTAAGATACATTAGAAACTAAGCTGTACGATACAGTAAAAAACTAAGCTGTAAGATACAGTAGAAACTAAGCTGTAAGATACAGTAGGAACTAAGCTGTAAGATACAGTAGAAACTAAGCTGTAAGATACAGTAGGAACTAAGCTGTAAGATACAGTAGGAACTAAGCTGTAAGATACAGTAGGAATTAGTCATGATCATAACTCTTAAATTAAAACAGAAGTTATTCAACTGTGTCATTATCAGTTACAGTAAACACGGTACAATAGGAATAAAGTGTATTGAGTTATTTATATGAATATTAAGATGCAATTGAAGCGTCGAGAGCTGAAATATACCAAAAAAGTCGAAAAAAATGAGTTAATCTTACCGAAAATTAGCTCAAGAATCTGGCAACATTTTGGTGTATGTCTCGTGTCTGTACGATAATTAAATGAGTAGTTATCGTAATTATAATAAATGAGGTAATTGCGTCATTAGTTTGACTCGCACCATGACAGTATTATACTTGTTGTCATTTTTAGGGTTTTTTCGTATTTTTTTTTACGTTTTTGTGCTAGATTCTTCAAAATACTAGTTGGCAACTCTCAGGGTGGCTGTAGGCAGAGCCTCTCACCACCACAACCTCAGTGCAGACCAAAGGTCAGAAGAGAGGGAAGTATACCGCTCTGAGTGTCGGCGGCTGACCCTTTGTACGCGTCATTTTACCCACCATTGTATGCTTTTTTACACACAATGCCTTATCAGAAGAAAAAATTCTCTTACAAGATAAGCGTCAAGCGTAGAAAGCACTTGGAAGTAATGCAAAGAGCTAGAGAAGCAAAGAAAGAAGCAGCGAGACAGATGGTGGGAGCACCTGATACGACACCATCCCAATCCTCTCCAGACCCAACCACCACCACTGCTCTGACTGGCCCCTCCTGGGCCACCCCAGACGTACCCGACCCTTACTTGGCCATCCCACATGTGGCCAGCCCTTCCTTGGCCACCCCAGTTGTGGCCACCCGACGTGGTCGACCTAAAGGATCGAAAAAGCGTAAACTAGATGACTCATCTGTGGCTGGCCCCTCCTGGGCCACCCCAGATGTTCCCGACCCTTCCTTGGCCATCCCAGATTTGGCTACCACTTCTGTGGCCACCCCATATGGCCGACCTAGAAGATCAAGAGCTATATATACATCTGTCGTCACCACACCTACAGTTACGTATGTGACGACCTCACCATTGATGACCATATCTCCTGTGGCCACCACCTCTTTGGCCACCCCACATGTGGCCACCACCTCTTTGGCCACCCCACATGTGGCCACCACCTCTTTGGCCACCCCACATGTGGCCACCACCTCTTTGGTCACCCCACATGTAGCCACCACCTCTTTGGCCACCCCACATGTGGCCACCACTTTGGCCACCCCAGGTGATGCCAGCTCAGCTGTGGCCAGCACATCTACAAGTGCTGATGTGACTGACATTGATATATCTTGTGTGGAAAGTGTTAGTGTTCAGAATATGTCCAGTGCCAAAAAGCGAGTGTCCATGTTTCAGAAAGTAAATCCTGAAATTGTTGAAAAGTATATGGTGTTTATGGATCACACTAATTTTGACATTATTCTGTCATATGTGTGTTGTCAGAAGTGTTTCAGTAATGATCTTAATTTTACAATCGATCATCACCACCTAGAGACAACTCTTAGTGCATACTGTCCTACGTGTAAAAAGCAGGTGTTTGTGATGAAGCCAAGTGTGCGCAAGGATCTAAATGATCCTACTGGAAGGATGGTATATGCAGAGATGTGTACAGGTGGTGGATACTCGTCCTTTATTCGTAGGTCTGCATTGTGTAATTTACCTGTTCTGACTTACCAAACATTCAGTAAATATACGGCAACTATTACACATGCATCCATTGAGTCATGCAAGCAGATAATTGCAGAAGCAAGGGATGTAATTAATAAGGAATATGCTAAACAAAACATTGTGCCAGACCAAAGTGGTGTTCTTGACATTGATGTCACATATGATGGAACATGGCATAAGAGGGGCCATCATTCGAATCTTGGCATGGGTATTACAATTGATGCTGTGACAAAACTCGTTGTTGATTATCAAATTATGTGCAAGTTCTGCTTCATGTGTGTGTACCTCGAGTATCGTTTGAGAAACGAGAACATTTCTAAAGAACAGTATGAACAATTGACTGAAGGACATAAAAGTAAATGCGGCAAGAACTTTACAGGTTCTTCTGGAAGGATGGAAGTGGAAGCTGCAATACTGATATGGCAAAGATCACTAGAAAATAAATTGAGGTACAAAACTGTTGTGTGTGATGGTGACAACAGTACGTACAAAGGACTGATTGAACTCAATAATGGTGCAGGTCCCTATCAAGGTGTACAAGTTGTAAAAGAGGAATGTATAAACCATTACTCCAAACGACTAAAGAACAGACTAACAAACTTGGTCGCATCCCACTACACTGAAAAGGAATTGACAACAGGAAAGAAGAGAAAGCAGTTTGATTTAAAGAAGGGCATGCTAACAAACTTCATCATTGACAAACTGACAAGTTATTTTAATAAAAACCTAAGACAGAATATCGGCACTGATGTTGTAAGGATGAGGAATGGAATCCTTGCAAGTTTTTTCCACTGTTCATCCAGTGATAAAAAACCACAGCATCACCTTTGCCCAACTGGTCCTAAGTCATGGTGCTTTTACCAGAAGGCAATAGCAGCAGACCTGCCAATACCATCTCACAGTACCATGAAAGTACAGTTCCAGCTAGAACCTGCATACTTCGAGAAGGTTCATGATATTTACAAAGAACTAACAAAAGATGAAATGATGGAGCGTTGTATGAAAGGCAGAACACAGAATCCTAATGAAAGTCTTCAGCGAATATGGTCCTACTGCAACAAGGCACTGCATCGAAATAAGTGGCAAGTCGATTTCGCAGCCAGCCAAGCCATAGCTGAGTACAACGCTGGATACGAGAGAAGCTGTCTCGATATTCAACTTGGCTATGGACGTTCAGAGGTTACCCAAAAGCGACTTCAAGCTATGGACATCAGTATGCAGAGAGTAAAGCCCCCAAGATGCAAGAAGAGGAGACTGGCGATGGACACTTCCTATGAACCTGGAGGACATTAGATCTGTCCTTACCAACACCTATTCAAAGGTACGTAATTCATGCGATTTTTTTGTACATTTGTATGTATATATGTATAAATATTCTGTGTATATAATCACTAGCAATATGATTTTCAGTATTTATTTCCTTCTTTTCAGGTTGACATGCTGGACCATTTATGACTGGCCGATCTCCAGGGAACTTCAGGATCTGCATGAAACTTCAGGAATATCCTCTATACACTCAATTTTACTCTCAATAAATGTAAGAAAGAACTGTGAGTATTTTTACCCACCATATACTAAGTCTCAATACATTTTGTCATTTATCTGGAAAGTGCATTATTTTCATATATCTTCACTTTCCTCAGTTATTTATGAACCAATTATTATCATTTTCACAGTTTATTCAGGGGACATTCTTCTACAAATTGGTGAATTGTTTTGGGTAATCATCCCTTCCATTTTTGCATACCATGGGTATGAAATGCAAGAATGGTGAAAAACATGTAGAGACATAATTATTATTGTTTTTACTAAAAAAGGTTATAATGCAAAAACCAAAGCACCAAAAAATAAATATGGCATTGCTTTATCATTGTAGGGTATCAAAAACCACTTTGACATTGCCCATATACCAGTAGGTCATCATAAAGGTTGCCATGTCCAACTGTTTACACTTTATTTTTTTTTATCATTATTTATTGGACGATCTTGATGCAACTTATACTGGATACACTATGACATGCTTAGAGTCTGTGGTAAAAAAATCAATGAAATCGTACCTTACCTTTGATATACCTTTGAAGAGTTTCGAGAGTATCTACTCTCTGAGCCCGGCCATGGGCCAGGCTCGTCTGGTGCTTGCCTGGTCAACCAGGCTGTTGCTGCTGGAGGCCCGCTGCCCCACATATCCGTCACAGCCTGGTTGATCTGGCACCTGGTGAAGATATTTGTCCAGTTTCCTCTTGAAGGCTTCTACACTGGTTCCAGCCGTGTTTCGGATATCTTCTGGTAAGATGTTGAATAGTCTGGGACCCCGGATGTTAATACAGTGCTCCCGTATTGTCCCCACCGCACCCCTGCTCCTCACTGGGTTTATTTTACACTTTCTCCCATATCTCTCACTCCAGTATGTTGTTATGGCAGTGTGCAGATTTGGGACCAGGCCCTCAAGTACTTTCCATGTATATATTATCATGTATCTCTCTCTCCTCCGCTCCAATGAGTACATGTTCAAGACTTGAAGGCGTTCCCAATAATTTAGATGTTTCAATGGCTCAATGTGAGCCGTAAACGATCTCTGGATTTGTTCCAGCTCTGCTATTTCTCCTGCCCTGAACGGGGCCGTCAGCACTGAGCAGTATTCTAAGTGAGGGAGCACTAGCGATTTGAATAGTGTCACCATCGGCATTATTTCCCTTGTTTTGAAAGTTCTCAATACCCACCCCGTCATCTTCCTGGCTGTTGTGATCTTTGTCTGTGTACAAAGGTAAAAAATCTATAGTTATCATGCAGCTGCCCCATAATGTTGCCTCTGGCAAGACAGTGATGAAGTGAATGATGATGAAAGTTTTTTTCTTTTTTGGGCCACCCTGGTGCGACACAACCGATGTGTTAATAAATCTAATTGTTAAATGGATTACTTAGCCACAGGTTAAAATTGTGGTTGTGTCGACCAGTGCAGATTTCGTCTCCCACCTTGTTCATGGAAATAACCTGAATTTTTAGCCCCCTGCAGCGGTGTCTGTAGAGACCGGGAAGATTTTGTCTCTATACTTGAGAGAAGCGGAAGAAACATCAACCTCCTGTTTTGTTGACTCAGTAGCAGTGCCAACAGCCGCCACGAAAGCAGAAAGCGATAGCACGGAAGAGATTGAAGTAACAACAGTTGTAGCAGCAGCGACAGCAACAGCAGCAGCAGCGACAGCAGCAGCAGCAGCAACAGGAGTATCAACAGCTCCTGTTACTTCTTTCTACAGCCTGTTGAGTTTTCATGCTACAAGTCTGTTAAGATTTGAACATGGGAGAGAGAGACTGAGACAGAGAGAGCGTCAGAGCCTGAGAGAGAGAGAGACTGAGACAGAGCGTCAGAGCCTGAGAGAGAGAGAGACTGAGACAGAGAGAGCGTCAGAGCCTGAGAGAGAGAGAGACTGAGACAGAGAGAGCGTCAGAGCCTGAGAGAGAGACTGAGACAGAGAGAGCGTCAGAGCCTGAGAGAGAGACTGAGACAGAGAGCGTCAGAGCCTGAGAGAGAGAGAGACTGAGACAGAGAGAGCGAGAGCCTGAGAGAGAGAGAGACTGAGACGGAGAGAGCGACAGAGCCTGAGAGAGAGACTGAGGCAGAGAGAGAGAGACAGAGACAGAGAGAGAGACTGAGACAGAGGCAGAGAGAGAGAGACTGAGACAGAGGCAGAGAGAGAGAGACTGAGACAGAGGCAGAGAGAGAGAGACTGAGACAGAGGCAGAGAGAGAGACTGAGACAGAGGCAGAGAGAGAGAGACTGAGACAGAGGCAGAGAGAGAGAGACAGAGGCAGAGAGAGAGAGACTGAGACAGAGGCAGAGAGAGAGAGAGACTGAGACAGAGGCAGAGAGAGAGAGACTGAGACAGAGGCAGAGAGAGAGAGACTGAGACAGAGGCAGAGAGAGAGAGACTGAGACAGAGGCAGAGAGAGAGAGACTGAGACAGAGGCAGAGAGAGAGAGACTGAGACAGAGGCAGAGAGAGAGAGACTGAGACAGAGGCAGAGAGAGAGAGACTGAGACAGAGGCAGAGAGAGAGACTGAGACAGAGGCAGAGAGAGAGACTGAGACAGAGGCAGAGAGAGAGAGACTGAGACAGAGGCAGAGAGAGAGAGAGACTGAGACAGAGGCAGAGAGAGAGAGACTGAGACAGAGGCAGAGAGAGAGACTGAGACAGAGGCAGAGAGAGAGAGACTGAGACAGAGGCAGAGAGAGAGAGACTGAGACAGAGGCAGAGAGAGAGGACTGAGACAGAGTCAGAGAGAGAGAGACTGAGACAGAGGCAGAGAGAGAGAGACTGAGACAGAGGCAGAGAGAGAGAGAGACTGAGACAGAGGCAGAGAGAGAGAGACTGAGACAGAGGCAGAGAGAGAGAGACTGAGACAGAGGCAGAGAGAGAGAGAGACTGAGACAGAGGCAGAGAGAGAGAGACTGAGACAGAGGCAGAGAGAGAGAGACTGAGACAGAGGCAGAGAGAGAGAGACTGAGACAGAAAGACAGGCAGAGAGAGAGAGAGAGAGACTGAGACAAAAAGACAGGCAGAGAGAGCGACTGAGACAGAGAGAGAGATAGAAACAAAGAGAGCGACAGAGCCAGAGAGAGAGAGACTGAGACAGAGAGCGACAGAGCCAGAGAGAGAGAGACTGAGACAGAGAGAGATAGACTGAGACAAAAGACAGGCAGAGAGAGCGACTGAGACAGAGACAGAGAGATAGAAGCAAAGAGAGCGACAGAGCCAGAGAGAGAGAGACTGAGAGAGGCATAAACAAATACTACATAGACACACAGACGGTAACATATGCATTATTATTATTATTATTATTATTATTATTATTATTATTATTATTATTATTATTATTATTATTATTATTATAATGGGGAAGCGCTAAACCCGTAATATTATACAGCGACTGTGGGGGGGAGGGGATGGAAGGTATTCAGGCTTAATTTAGGGAACTGGAGCACAGATCCAAGTCCCTAGATCAAGAGCCCCTCACCAGCGTCAAGGAACCTCCCTTGAGGGGAAACATATGCAGAGAAACATGTACAAAGACAGACACATACAGACACATTCCTGAGTACAGACAGAAACCGACAGACACAGACACACCCAAGTGATTACAATCTTTTTCCCAACCCTCGAACAGTTGATCGATTTAGTGGGAGGCTGTAATAAAGTGACCTCCCCTGATTAAATTGGTCACATGTGGTGTATAAAGTTTTAGTGATGAGCTTCAGAAAATTTTCATTATTATTATTGATAATATTGTGATTATTACTATTTATGTAGATGATACTGTAAAGCCCGGTGGTCTGGTGGCTAGAGCTCTCGCTTCACACACGGAGGGCCCGGATTCGATTCCCGGCGGGTGGAAACATTTCGACGTGTTTCCTTACACCTGTTGTCATGTTCACCTAGCAGCAAATAGGTACCTGGGTTGTTAGTCGACTGGTGTGGGTCGCATCCTGGGGGACAAGATTAAGGACCCCAATGGAAATAAGATCTTGGGGTGAGTATAACACCAGGAACATCTCCTGAGGCGCACATCAACCAAATAACTGCTGCAGCATACGGGCGCCTAGCAAACCTAAGAACAGCATTCCGACATCTTAATAAAGAATCGTTCAGGACCCTGTACACTGTGTACGTTAGGCCCATACTGGAGTATGCAGCACCAGTTTGGAACCCACATTTATCCAAGCACGTAAAGAAACTAGAGAAAGTGCAAAGGTTTGCAACAAGACTAGTCCCGGAGCTAAGGGGTATGTCCTACGAGGAGAGGTTAAGGAAAATCGACCTGACGACACTGGAGGACAGGAGAGATAGGGAGGACATGATAACGACATATAAAATACTGAGAGGAATTGACAAGGTGGACAGAGACAGAATGTTCCAAAGATGGGACACAGCAACAAGGGGACACAGTTGGAAGTTGAAGACTCAGATGAATCACAGGGATGTTAGGAAGTATTTCTTCAGTCACAGAGTAGTCGGGAAGTGGAATAGCTTGGGAAGCGATGTAGTGGAGGCAGGTTCCATACACAGCTTTAAGAAGAGGTATGATAAAGCTCATGGCGCAGGGAGAGTGACCCAGTAGCGGCCAGTGAAGAGGCGGGGCCAGGAGCTATGTCTCGACCCCTGCAACCACAATTAGGTGAGTACAGACAGTCCTCGATGACGCACTGACTTTCTTGGGTTATCCTGGGTGGCTAACCCTCCGGGGTTAAAAATCCGAAGAAATCTTATCTTATCACTTCATTTCCACCCTCGCATTCTGCTGCTCTGTTATTGTATGTTCCAATATTTTTTCTCTAGAATTTTTTTTAATCTGTAATATAGTGTATAAAGTTCATTTTTTGTGTCTGATTATTTTTCTAGTATTAGTATTCATTGTAATAATTATTGTGACTGGAAATAAGGTTTATAGAGGCAAGTTGACCTTCTTGGATAGAAATTTGTAAAGAGTTTGTGTACATAAGAGGGAGTTCTATTCAAAACAAGGGGAGAGAACACTCCTTTTTCAACTTCTCATATTGATTATACCTATAGCAGCAACCAGGCACCCCCCAAAGAGATGCCTCCAAATAGGAGAGATCCACCAGAGATACTGAGGAGAGCATAGTGCTAGAGAGACCTTGAACACCCTAGCCCTGGAGGATCAGACCAGGCTTGTAATCTGGGATTTGGAAGGTCTCAGGAGCATCCCAAAGAAGGAATGTATCAAGGCATTTAAACCTCAGTATGGTAAATCAATGGAGTTCCTTGGGAACTATGTTGGGAGGTGGTTTTAGCTGCAATATGCCAGTCCTGCTAATAATAATTAAGTATTTGCTGCTAGAATTTTTTTTCTTTGGTGCCAACACTTTCAGATACCCTTGTAATGTCTTTATCAAATTGTAAGTGGTCTTACCTGGGTATGTTTTACTTCCCCCTTTGAGCCATGTATATAAGGTCCATGTGTCAGAGATTAAATTTAATAACCTATTGATGTTAGTATTTTCTGTGGAGAGTCAAGCCCCTGATAAGGTGCCTACTGCTCGTGTTTTCAGGCCATGCTACCCTAAGAGCCAGTACTTATCAGGACCCTTATCTAGTTATAACTATCCTGTATTATTTCTCACTGGGTTTTCTCCTGCTCTAACCCAAACTCCTTGTTTTCCTCCCTTCTTCTATGACTATCGTTTCTTTTATCCCTTCCACTATTAAAAGAGCAGGTGGTGGCAACATACTCCCAAGGGAATAGACCGCTACCGTCTATTCTCTCATACTCTAGCAATTTCCCCTTCTTTGATTTGTTTTCTGCATATTTTCAAACTTTTGTCCACTCCAAGTCTCTACCTGAGGGAACAGACAATATGGCATCGTCTGGTGCTCTGTCGACCCCAGTGTGGGGCTGGGGTGGACAAAAGTATGAAAATATGCAGAAAACAAATCAAAGAAGGGGAAATTGCTAGAGTATGAGAGAATAGACGGTAGCGATCTATTCCCTTGGGAGTATGTTGCCACCACCTGCTCTTTTAATAGTGGAAGGGATAAAAGAAACGATAGTCATAGGAGAAGGGAGGAAAACATGGAGTTTGGGTTAGAGCAGGAGAAAACCCAGTGAGAGATAATACAGAAAATGCTAACATCAATAGGTTATTAAATTTAGTCTCTGACACATGGACCTTATATGGTGGTATCTGCATTTCAGGGCGCCGCCCCAACTCTCCTTGTGGTCCCTTCCATCGTGGGGGGCGCCTCCCAGCTCTCCTTGTGGTCTCATCGTGGGGGGCGCCTCCCAGCTCTCCTTGTGGTCCCTTCCATCGTGGGGGGCGCCTCCCAGCTCTCCTTGTGGTCCCTTCCATCGTGGGGGGCGCCTCCCAGCTCTCCTTGTGGTCCCTTCCATCGTGGGGGGCGCCTCCCAGCTCTCCTTGTGGTCCCTTCCATCGTGGGGGGCACCTCCCAGCTCTCCTTGTGGTCCCTTCCATCGTGGGGGGCGCCTCCCAGCTCTCCTTGTGGTCCCTTCCAATGTGGGGGGCGCCTCCCAGCTCTCCTTGTGGTCCCTTCCAATGTGGGGGACGCCTCCCAGCTCTCCTTGTGGTCCCATCGTGGGGGGCGCCGCTCCCATTTTCTCTTTGTTTTGGCTCCGAATCACCCCATGTTCTTTTTACCTCAATAAGTTATTGGTCTATTTTGCAAAGAATTTTCAATAACTTCAATAACCTCCATAAGCCTTTCTGGCGTAGCTTCAGACTTCCATAACAAGGTCGGAAAGCGAAGTTCAAGATTAAATACCTGGTACAGGTGAAGTACAGGTGAAAATCGGCCGATTTCATGTATAAAATAAAGTGAAAATTTAATTCCTGATAAATCACGTTAAATATATTTTAATCTACCTCTTCAATGTTTATTGGTTGATGCGTATTATAGGATGGATAGTATTATAGGATGGATAGTATTATAGGATGGATAGTATTATAGGATGGATAGTATTATAGGATGGATAGTATTATAGGATGGATAGTATTATAGCCTGGATAGTATTATAGGCTGGATAGTATTATAGGCTGGATAGTATTATAGGCTGGATAGTATTATAGGCTGGATAGTATTATAGGATGGATAGTATTATAGCCTGGATAGTATTATAGGCTGGATAGTATTATAGGCTGGATAGTATTATAGGCTGGATAGTATTATAGGCTGGATAGTATTATAGGATGGATAGTATTATAGGCTGGATAGTATTATAGGCTGGATAGTATTATAGGCTGGATAGTATTATAGGCTGGATAGTATTATAGGATGGATAGTATTATAGGATAGATAGTATTATAGGATGGATAGTATAAGATGGATAGTATTATAGGATGGATAGTATTATAGGCTGGATAGTATTATAGGCTAGATAGCATTATATGGTGGATAGCATTATAGGCTGCATAGTATTATAGGCTGGATAGTATTATAGGCTGGGTAATATTATAGGCTGGATAGTATTATAGGCTGGATAGTATTATAGACTGGATAGTATTATAGGCTGGATAGTATTATAGACTGGATAGTATTATAGGCTGGATTGTATTATAGGCTGGATAGTATTATAGACTGGATAGTATTATAGGTTGGATAGTATTATAGGCTGGATAGTATTATAGGCTGGATAGTATTATAGGCTGGATAGTATTATAGGCTGGATAGTATTATAGGCTGGATAGTATTATAGGCTGGATAGTATTATAGGCTGGATAGTATTATAGGCTGGATAGTATAGACTGGATAGTATTATAGGCTGGATAGTATAGACTGGATAGTATTATAGGCTGGATAGTATTATAGGCTGGATAGTATTATAAGAACATAAGAAAGGAGGAACACTGCAGCAGGCCTGCTGGCCCATACTAGGCATGTCCTTTACAATCCGTCCCACTAACAATATTTGCTCAACCCAATTTTCAATGCTACCCAAGAAATAAGCTTTGACAATTCTATCCACTCATGTGCGAGTCCCACTCAAATCCAACCCCTCTCACTCATGAATTTATCCAACCTAAATTTGAAACTACCCAAGGTCCTAGCTTCAATAACCCTACTAGGCAGACTGTTCCACTCATCAACTACCCTATTTTCAAACCAATACTTTCCTATATCCTTTCTAAATTTAAACTTATCTAACTTGAATCCATTATTGCGGGTTCTCTCTTGGAGAGATATCCTCAAGACCTTATTTATATCCCCTTTGGTAATACCAATTTTCCACTTGTATACCTCGATCATGTCTCCCCTCATTCTACGTCTTACAAGTGAATGTAATTTTAGGGTCTTCAATCTTTCTTCGTAAGGAAGATTTCTAATGCTATGTATTAATTTAGTCATTCTACGCTGAATGTTTTCTAACGAATTTATGTCCATTCTGTAATATGGAGACCAGAAATAAGCTGCGTAATCTAGGTGAGGCCTTATTAATGATGTATAAAGCTGTAATATAACCTCTGGACTTCTGTTGCTTACACTTCTTGATATAAATCCCAGTAATCTATTTGCCTTATTACGTACAGTTAGGCATTGCTGTCTTGGTTTTAAGGTTGCTGCTTACCATCACCCCCAAGTCCTTCTCGCAATCTGTATGGCTAAGTTCTACGTTATTTAACTTATAAGTGCTTGGGTTATGGACACTCCCGAGCTTCAGAACCTTGCATTTATCTACATTGAACTGCATCTGCCACTTTTCTGACCACGAATTAAGTTGTCTAAATCTTCCTGAAGTTCTATGACATCTATGTTTGAATCAATTATCCTACCTATCTTCGTGTCGTCGGAGAATTTGCTCATATCACTAGTAATTCCCTCGTCAAGGTCATTGATATATATTATAAATAACAATGGGCCTAAGACTGATCCCTGTGGAACACCACTTGTTACAAGTCCCCATTCGGATTTAACCCCATTTATGCACACTCTCTGCTTCCTATTGGTGAGCCATGACTCGATCCATGACAGCACTTTTCCCCCAATGCCATGAGCTGCCACTTTCTTTAAGTCTCTGGTGCGGTACTCTATCAAAAGCCTTACTAAAGTCTAAATAAACAATATCGAATTCTTTATCATGATCAACAGCCTCAAAAGCTTTACTGAAGAAGGTTAATAAATTAAATAGGCATGAACGGCCCCTCGTGAATCCATGCTGAGTATCATTAATCAAATTATGGTTATCTAGATGGCTTCTAATAATATCAGCTATAATTGACTCTAGTAATTTGCCTACAATTGAGGTCAGGCTTATTGGGCGGTAATTTGACGGCTGTGACTTGTCCCCTGCTTTAAAAATAGGAATTACATTAGCCATCTTCCACATATCAGACACTACACCTGTTTGAAGAGATAAATTAAAATGTTAGATAATGGTTCACAGAGTTCCATTTTGCATTCCTCTAGTTGTTTCATAACCATTTCGCTAGTGACTGTGATATTACATAATTTATCTTCTTCTGGGCCTCTGTAAAAATTAATTACTGGGATATTATTAATGTCTTCCTGTGTAAAAACTGAGAGAAAATAATTATTAAAAATAGAGCACATATCATTCTCATTGTCAATAAGATGCCCAGGGTTATTTTTAAGAGGACCTATCTTATCCCTAACTTTTGTTCTATAAACCTGGAAAAAACTTTTTGGGTTAGTCTTTGAATCCCTACCAACTTTAATTTTATAGTCCCGTTTAGCTTTTCTTATACCCTTTTTAACGTCCCTCTTAATGTCAGTATACTGATTTATAAGATGACCCTCACCTCTTTTTATGCGCCTATAAATTCCTTTCTTCTGCCCTAAAAGATATTTGAGCCTATTATTCATCCATTTTGGGTCATTTGTACTTGATCTAATTTCTTTATATGGGATAAATGTTCTTTGGGCAGCCTGTATAGTGTATTGATACCTCACTTCGTTACCCCAGTTCACAGTTGATAAGTGTTCTCTAAGTCCATTATAATCTGCTAAGCGAAAATCTGGGACCGTTACTGAATTATCCCTACTATCATACATCCATTCAATGCTAAAGGTAATTGACTTGTGGTCGCTTGATCCGAGTTACTCTGTAATTTCTAAATTATTAACAAGGGTTTCCTTGCTTGCCAGAACCAAGTAGGTACCCGACCAGCCAGGCTGTGGTTTGTACGTTGGACTGCGTGCGGCCAGCAGTAACAGCCTGGTTGATCAGGCTCTGGTCCAACATGAGGCCTGGTCAAAGACCGGGCCGCGGGGGCGTTGACCCCTGGAATTCTCTCCAGGTAAACTCCAGGTAGGTTCTGTCACAAACTGCTTCAAAAAGCAATCCTGAACTACTTCTAAAAAGATTCTAAATTCCCTGTCAAGAAATTCCAATCAATCTGACTAAAGTTAAAGTCCCCTAGAATTACTACGTTATCGTGCCTTGTTGCCTTAACAATTTCCTCCTAAAGTAGTCTCCCTATTATTATAGGCTGGATAGTATTATAGGCTGGATAGTATTATAGACTGGATAGTATTATAGACTGGATAGTATTATAGGCTGGATAGTATTATAGGCTGGATAGTATTATAGGCTGGATAGTATTATAGGCTGGATAGTATTATAGACTGGATAGTATTATAGGCTGGATAGTATTATAGGATGGATAGTATTCATTAACTTTATATTGTTTGTAGGTAAATTTTTCAAGTCACAATATTTTTTATTTAATTTGGAAAGACATGTAAGGAAACACCAGCACATGTTTATTAAAAAACGTTTCGGTCGTGGAACCTTGATCACTTCTAACATACAGAGGTTAAACTGATAGTGGAACCTCGGTGTTTGAACTTCATTGGTTCCTAGGTGGTGTTGGAATTGCGAAAAGTTCGATGTCTGAAACAGTATTTCCCAGGTTGTAATTATCAGCCTCACACACTGGACGATGTTGAACTGACTCTTCCAAAACTCTCTGAGAGTCAGGTCATTTCAGAGGTCACTTCAAAGCACTTTTGAAACAGGGCTTTCATGTTATTTTTGTTACAAGTGAATTGTAAACAAGTCAACAAGTTCGGACTCCACAAAAAAGTTCAAAGACCAGGACAATTTTTTATAAACAAAATTATTCGGACTCGGGTTTGTTCGAGGTCCGGGACGTTCGAACACCGAAGTTCCACTGTCATTTCAACCTCTGTATGTTAGAAGTGATCAAGGTCCCAGGACTGAAACGTCTTCTGATAAATATGTCCTAGTGTTTCTTCACGTGTCATTTTAAAGCAATTTATCGGTATCTATTACCAAGGTTTATACCAGTGTGATACCTAGAGAATGACTCTTCTAATCGGCTTTAAATTTTCAGCCCAGGTATATTGTCTAGGTTCGTGCTGTTATTGGCCCATAAAAACATCAATTGTATTAAACAGTGACACTGATTTACATTCAATAATGTTTCGTCTTCTCAGCTTTAAAATATTAACTATGAAGCATTCTGTACTACTATTACTGCTACCACTATTACTACTACTACTACTACTACCACCACTACTACTATTACTACTACTACTACTACCACCACTACTACTATTACTACTACTACTATTACTACTACTACTATTACTACTACTACTACTATTACTACTACTACTATTACTACTACTACTACTATTACTACTACAATCACTACTACTACTACTACCACTACTACTACTATTATTACTACTACTACTATTATTACTACTACTACTACTACTATTATTACTATTATTACTACTACCACTATTATTACTACTACTACTATTATTACTACTACTACTATTACTATTACTACTACTATTACTACTATTATTACTTCCACTATTATTACTACTACCACTATTATTACTACTACCACTATTATTACTACTACCACTATTATTACTACTACTATTATTGCTACTACTATTATTACTACAACCACTATTATTACTACTACCTGTATTATTACTATTACCACTATTATTACTACTGCTACTATTACTACTACTACTATTATTACTACTACTACTATTTTTACTACTACCACTATTTTTACTACTACCACTATTATTACTACTACTATTCCTCTTTAAGGGGGGCTCCTTGACGCGGTAAAGAGGCTATGGGTCTGAGGAATTGGACCTTTTGGTCTTCTTCCTCAGACCAAACCTAATTACACCCCAATCCTCCCTTCCCTTTTCCCATCTTCCCCATCTTCCCTTTTCCCTTTCCTCCTCCTCCTCCTCCTCCTCCTCCTCATCCCTCCCTTATTTCCTTCCCAGTTTTACCCTGTGAGCTTCTCTCCTCAGGCATTCTGGTTCCTAGGTAGGGAAGGGTACCGTGGTCCAATCCCATTCCGTTGAGGTTCTTGGCGGTGGTGTAGTTTGCCATGGAATCTGGATCGCCTGATGTCCCGATCCCTCTCCGGTCTCCCGGGGGTGGCCTTGGGTATCTTTCGGGCGACGGGTGTATCTCTGGAGGCCACCTTTCGGATTCCGGGGGTGGTGGCCGAAGGCGGTATGCTTTGTGGCGGATATCCAGCTGCTCTCTCTTTTGTCCGCCGAGGTGGCTCAGTGGATGTGAGGTTGCTATCCCGGATTGCTGATTTACTGGCATGAAGGGTAGGGTATGGCATGGGTTCCATGCAGCATCTGCACTACTTGCGGTGTTGAGGTCCTCTTGGGCGCGGAGGGGGATTTATGCCCCTTTCATTCTTCCTAGGGGCTATTCCTCCACGTTCCCCCCTTTTTTTTATTCTTATTTTTATTTTATTTTTATTTTATTTTATTTTTTTTTCTTAAAAACAAAAAGAAAGAAGTAACCTAACCATGGATGCCCTAATCTGTGAACCTACCCCCGAGCCCCTTGATATCACACCTAGTTCTGACCCTACCTCATTAATGGACAACTCTTCGGACAACCCTAATACCCCTGTACCTCTTGCTGGTGCTGGTTCGTCACCTGCTACAGGTACCGGGGATCCGACTGGCCCTTTCGATACATCTGACCTTCGCTATTCTCTGACCTTGATTCCGGCTTCTCCCTTAACGGTGCAGCAATTTTTGAATTGCCCGCCCGTCACACGTCGGACCACCCCTGGTCCCGCACACAAACGACCATGACCCTTACATGATGATTCGACACTTCCTTCTCGTCCATCTCAGAAACGACCAGCTCGTCACGCACTCCCCTTAAGCTCTTTGTTTCACACTACTCAATGGACAAAGTTTTTTACTCTAAGACCGACTTCTCCTAATACCTATCTTTCAGACCATAGTATTGGTAAGGCTCTGCTACGCCATGTTGGTAAAGATATCTCATTTCACTCTCTCAAGAGCGGCA
Organism: Cherax destructor; assembly: GCA_009830355.1. Taxonomy (NCBI): domain Eukaryota; kingdom Metazoa; phylum Arthropoda; class Malacostraca; order Decapoda; family Parastacidae; genus Cherax; species Cherax destructor. The sequence goes on from WNWK01013176.1 coordinate 23,874, forward strand.
CTCGCATCATCACGGTCCAGAATGCTGGCCAAGCTCATGATCTTTCTCTTCTTACGACTATAGATACTGTTCCTATCACTATTGACAAGCATCATTCTCCCAATTCTTGTAGTGGTTCTGTCATTTTACCCCACACCATTGTCCAACGGAATTTCCAGACACGTGGTGATGACATTTTGGAGCAGCTTGAGCTCCAAGAACTCCCTATCCTTAAAGTTGACACTTTTGTCCTCCCTGCCAATAAGCGAAGACGTTATCCTTGCAATATAGCTCGTTTAACATTTGACTGCCGTGAACTACCACCTTCGGTCTACATTGCAGGTCAATGTTTACAAGTTTGAAAGGTGACCCCTACACCACAACAGTATAGAAACTGCTGGCGTTTTGGTCATCCAGCGAAATATTACAGGTCCATGGCCGAATGCCCAGTCTGTGGTGCCGACGACCATGCCAGTACTTCTTGTACTCTACCTCCCTCTTGCCTTAACTGTCATGAGGCACATCCATCGTACTCTCGCCACTGTCAGGTTTACCTGAATGAGCGGGAAATTCGTTGTCTCAAAGAGGCGGAAGGCTTCTCATATGCTATGGCCGTCTCTCATCTACACCTACAAGGGAGACTTCCCCATATTTCCTATTCTCGCATTGCTAAATGTCACCCCACTTCTGGGGTCCCAACTTCCTCGACTTCCTCTGTGGTTACAACATCCACAGTCACCCCTGTCTCGAATCCTTTTGATGTTCTTGGCTCCGAGGTCCCTACCTCAGCATCCCATACTGTCCACACTCCTTCCTCTACTCACTCGCACAGTTCTGAGTCTACACGTCCTCGTCCTTCGCCTAAACCTCAGCGCCCCCCTTCTTCTCATAAGTCCGGCAAAAAATCCCTATTGCCGGGTTCTTCGCCTCCGACTAGTTCTGTAACGTGTATGGAGGTTCATCCTCCTCCTCGTTCACTATCTTCATCCCCTGTCCCCTCCCAAGCCCCTTCGACAGTTTCCTCTTCCATCTCCTTGCCTCCTACTTTAGTACAGTCTATAGACTCCCCAATAGTTGCTCCCTCTCCTCCCATTTCTAATGTAGTCCCACATTCTGCAATTTTGTCTTCCGAAAATCTAGAAGCTATCGCAGAATTTATTGCAGAGTCTGGAACGTTGATGGTCACCGCTCCACCTCCGTTCCTCCTCCTCTCTCTTCGTCTACACCCCCCTTCATTCACAGCGTCAAACTCCTTCTGATTACGAAGCTTCCCTGCCTCCACACATGGACTTTTCTAACCCTAGTCCATAGATACCTCTAACCTCGACTTCTATCTTTCTCTCTATAAATCATGGCTTATTTGCAGTGGAATATCCGAGGCCTCAGGGGTAACCGGGGTGAGCTTCAGGTGTTGCTCTCCCAGTTTTCCCCTGTTGGTGTCTGTTTGCAAGAACCCAAATTGCAATCCTCTGTTATCAGGCCCTTTTCAGGCTATGATTTGTTATATTCAGCGGATCCTTTTTCCGATGGATCCTTTAACAAAAGTGCTATTCTTATATGCACTGGTATTCCATACCGTCAGCTCTATGTTCATTCTTCTCTACATTACACCTCAGCTCGTATCCACTTGAATAAGTGGTATACACTCTGTTCTTTATATCTCTTCCCTTCGCGAGCATTGTCTATCCCAGATGTTGATTTTCTGGTTTCTTCCTTGCCGCCACCCCTTCTATTACTTGGCGATTTTAATGCACACCATTTTCTTTGGGGAGGGTCGCACTGTGACTCCCGTGCCGTTCAGTTGGAGGCATTTCTTGCTTCTCTCCCCCTCCATGTTTTAAATACGGGTACTCCTACCCATTTTGATCCCCGAACTCATTCTTTCTCCTGCATCAATCTTTCCATCTGCTCTTCATCAACTGTCCTTGACTTCACCTGGTCTGTCCTCCCGGACTTGCATGATAGCAATCATTTCCCAATCATCCTTAGGTCCCCTTCGTATTCTCCACCTCCTCGTAGCCCATGCTGGCAATTTGACCGGCGAAATGGGACCTTTACGCACATCTTACTGCCTTTCATGAGGTTTTCCTCGTCCTCCATTGATGAAGTTTTACATATCTTTTCGTCTTTGTCTTCACGGCAGCTTCACATTCTATCCCACAAACCTCGGGCAAGCATTCTCAAAAGTGCGTGCCTTGGTGATCTCCTGCTTGTGCTCGGGCAGTATGTACGCATGAAACACGCTGCGTGGGGCAGGTATCGGTATAACAGAACCACAGAGACTCCTTGATTTTAAACAGAAGAGAACAATTGCTCGCCGTGTCATACGTGACCCTAAACGCACTTGCTGGCGAGATTAGTTTCTATGGTACTTCGGCTTCCTCAATGAGTGCAGTCTGGAAGAAATGCGGAAATTGAGTGGTAAATTCTCCCCGACCCGGCTCCTGTTCTTCAGTTTGCCAGTGTCAGATATAGACACCCTCTTGCCGTTGCCACTGAAATTAGTAATCATCTGGCCCGCATTTCTCAAGGGCTCCACCTATGCCCCTCATTCCTTTCTTCTAAGTCTGACAGCGAGTTAAAGCCCTTAGATTTTTCTTCTCTCAGAGAAGAATCTTATAATGTGCCTTTTACCCTTCAAGAACTGGAAGCAACACTCTCTGCTTGCCGATCATCGGCAGCTGGGCCAGATGGCATACATATTCGTATGCTACAGCATTTACATCAGTCTGCTCTTACTGTCCTCTTACGACTCTTTAATCTTATATGGTCGCAAGGAGTTATTTCCCAACTGTGGAAGTCTGCTATTGTTCTCCTTTTCGCAAACCGGGTACTACGGGACATGATACCTCCCACTACCATCCCATCGCTCTTACCAGTGCAGTTTGCAAGGTGATGGAACGTCTAGTTAATAGACGTTTGATGTGGTATTTAGAGACTCTTAGTCTCTCCTCTAGTCAATATGGCTTTCGTAAGGGCCGTTCTGCCATTGACCCCTTACTGCGCTTGGATACGTATATTCGTATAATATCTTGACCCAGGCCCACTCCTTAGACCTCCGAGGCAATCTACCATTTTTCCTTAAGGCTTTCTTAACTGACAGACATTTCCGTGTCCGGGTTAGTAATGACTTTCCCAGAATTTGTCCAAGCTGAAGGTGTCCCCAGGGTGTGTTCTGAGCACAACACTCTTTCTCCTTGCTATAAATAATCTGGCACCTGTTCTCCCATCCAATATTTGGTCATCGCTCTATGTAGATGACTTTGCTATAGCTTGTGCAGGTGCTGACTGTCACCTCATTGCAGTTTCCCTCCAGCATGCCATCAACCGGGTTTCTGATTGGGCCACCACTCACGGGTTTAAATCTTCTAGTGGCAAAACTCATCAAATTACGTTTACTAGACGTTCAGTGGTCTTTGATCATCCATTGTACCTATACGGCTCCGTATTCCAGAATGTGATACAGTCAGGTTTCTCGCCTCTGTTTGACCGTCGATTGTCCTGGAAACCTCACATTACCTCTTTTAAGGCAACTTGTCACAGCCGGCTGAACCTCCTTAAAACCCTTGCACATGTTTCATGGGGGGCTGATCGTAGAACTCTCCTTCGTCTACATTCAGCCCTAATTTTATCAAAACTCGTTTATGGTGACCAGATATATTCGGCGGCCTCCCCTGCCACTCTTTCCATCCTTAATCCCATCCATCACCAGGGATTACGCTTATGCCTTGGTGCATTTCGTTCTTCCCCGGTTGAGAGCCTCTATGTAGAAGCGAACATTCCATCCTTGTCTGATCGCCGTGATGCACATTGCATTCGCTATTATGTTCGCTCTCATGACCTCCGCAATCCTTCCATGTATAGGATTGTTAAAGCTGTTAGTAGATGCTCTTTATTTGTTCGTCGCCCCTGCTTACTTCGTCCCTTTTCTCTTCGTCTACATTCACTCCTGTCTTCCCTTCAGCTACCACCTCTATATGTTCATGTGACATCTCCCTTTCCCCTACCCCCTTGGGAAGTTCCTCCTGTTCATGTCTGTTCTATTCCTCTACCTTGCGCGAAAGCCCGCCTACCTACGGCGGCCTCTCGCTCTTTTTTTCTAGACCACTTCCGTTCTCATTCCCATGCCATCGCAGTGTCCACCGATGGTTCAAAGTCGTCTAACGGCTTTGGATTTGCAGCAGTGTTTCCGGACAGCGTCGTGCGAGGGCATCTATTACCCTCAGCTAGCATATTTACGGCTGAATTGTATGCCATTCTTGTGGCACTTATCCGTATTGCATCTATGCCTGTATCACCATTTGTGGTCGTTTCAGACTCCCTTAGTGCTTTACAGGCTATCCGTAAAATTGATACACCTCACCCCCTAGTTCTCTGTATCCACCTTTGGTTACGCCGTATCTCTAGCAAGCACAAAGATATTGTTTTTTGTTGGGTCCCTGGTCATGTTGACGTACAGGGCAATGAACAGGCAGACACTGCTGCGCAGTCAGCAGTACATGACCTTCCAGTTTCATATAAAGGTGTTCCTTTTACGGACTATTTTGCGGTCATTGCTACCCACCTTCACACCCGTTGGCAACAACGCTGGTCTGACCTGCTAAATAACAAACTTCATTCTATAAAACCGAGTATAGGTTTCTGGCTTCTTCTTGTCACCAATGTTGAGGTTGGGAGACTACACTCTCCCGTCTTCACATTGGCCACACTCGTCTTACACACGGGTATCTCATGGAGAGGCTCCCTGCCCCTCTCTGTGAGCATTGTCAGGTTCCAGTGTCTGTTCGACATATTCTGTTGGACTGTCCACTTTATCAACGAGCACGCAGAATTTACCTCCAACGGCATCTTCGCTCTGCGGCCCTTTCTTTACCTTCCCTTCTTGCTGATGGACCCTCCTTTAATCCTGACTCTGTCATTGACTTTTTGACAGAAACTGACTTACTACACAAACTCTGAAGATTATACCTCTAGCACCTCCCTCAGTCCCTTCTACCTCGATCTCTTGCTACCCTCTATCCCTGCACTATCCACTGTCCTGCTGCAATTCATACCCTACTAATCATCCATCTCCCGCTTACAACCTATTCCCCCTGCATCCTGTCCTGCCCTGCCGCGGTGTATAACCCTTGTGGTTTAGCGCTTCTTTTGATTATAATATAATATAATGTGATGTTTTGCCTTCGCTTGTATAGGGAGCGCCTTTCTCTTTCTAGTTTACATCTTCTTCTTTCCCTTAAAGGAATAGTGTGCTAGTGAGCTAATGTCAGTACTGGGTAAATGTGTACTTGAATGTGGTGATGTTGGTATGTAGTAGAGTAAGCTGTATGTAGTATACTACATTTAATTTTAATGTATATTATTTTTGTATAGGTGAGTTTCTATGTCCTTCTTTATAACAAATTTAATATTGATTAATTAATGTTCCACATTTATAAGAAGGTACAAGCTGGCCCCAGAGTGGTTTCTTTTTCTATTTTAAATAATATAAATGCCCTTAGACTAGGCAGGTCGTTTACCCTTTAGGAGCCACGACTTTTATTGAAGTTATTTAAGTTATGCAGTCGAAAAGCATAACATAGTGGCCTGAAAGGAAGAATTATCAAATTTAGAATGATATTTCACATTTGAAACCTGGAGAGTCAATATTTAAAGGAAAGATTAAAATATTAATACAATATGTAGTAATAACTTTTTTTCAAGTGTAATTAATACAATTATTTTTCTGCCTAATTTTTGTGTGTGCACATTTAGTGATTTAGGGAGTTATTTAATAATAATAATAATTCTCTGTGAATAATAATTTAATATACATTTGTGCTTTGCTGTGTGATTTATTATTTTATATAAGTAATTTCTACTGTAATAAGCAAGTGTTTTGTGCTATTAATTTCTAAGGTGTCTGGAACAACTAAGTAACACCCACACCCAGTCTGAGGACACCATGAACAGTCTAAAAGATCAAGTTACTCAGCTAAATACCAACATCAAGAATGAAAGAGCATGAGTGGACTTGCAACTTACTAATGTTATGAATAATTTCCAAGACCACTTTGAACAACAACTATCTGACTTAGTTGTAGTAAATAGCAACCTTTTGCCACCAACTATAACTCAAGAAACACGTAAACAAACCACCTTAAAACTTATCCAAGACTAACTTCGACTCAACATACCTAGTGCTGACATAAAGAAGTGTAAAGTGATAGGTTATCAAACTGGGGAAAAAATCAGTGATACTAAAGTTCAACTCTAGCTCAGAGAGAAGTGAACTGTTGAGAACATCTATTAATATGAAAACAAATGTTTATGTCAACGAATGCCTGACCAAAATAAGACAAAAATCTCCTCTACAAACTAAGACAGCTACGATACGACCGAAAAATCAGCTAGTGCCTTTGCAAGGGATGGAAAAATTGCAGTCAGGAAGGAATCAACAGGAAAGATATTTCATTTCTACTGAACATGAGCTAAAAAATTCCTAAGTGATGCTGGCCTGAGTCAGATTAAAATGCAGTTCGTACCCACTTTCCAAGACTAGTGTTATGAAACCCCAATTTTTTTCTATAAAACCTAATTCTCATTTCTGTATTGTCAATCTGACAGCAGTGAATTGTCTAAGCTGTCCAATCACTATCTTATAGTTTACACTCTTGTTAGACACCTCAAGATCACCATCTTGTTTGCCTAAAAAGGTTTACATTTCTATTTTTTTTATATTTGTAACTATCATTTTCCGTCCTCCATTAGTATAGAATTATATTTTTGTACTGTCTACTGTGTGCAGCCTAAAACAGTTAGTGCAATACAATCCAAAGTTAGGTACAGTGGACCCCCGAGATACGAGCAAAATTAATTCCAGAAGGCTGCTCAAGTGCCATTACCGAACGAATTTTCTCCCTTAAGAAATAATGTCAAGTAGGTTAGTCCATTTCAGACCCCCAAAAATACACTTACAAAAGCACTTACAATATTACACTTACATAATTGTACGATTTCCGAGATGCTCGTAACTCGGGGGTCCACTGTACGTACTACTGTTTTAAAACCCTTTTTTTAACTGTCTACTGTATAAAGTTAATTATAGCATTAGTGCAATAACTGTTAGGTGCTACTTATATACCTAGTCTTAATAGTTCGTTACATTTTACTACTACTATTTCAATATACAGTGGTACCTCGAGTTACGATATTTTTTCGTTCGAGAATGCTGTTCAAGTGCCATTACCAAACGAACTAGTCCTTTTACACCCCCAAAAATATACTTACAACAGCATTTAAAAAAAATAAACTTACATAAAAGGGCGATTTTGGGGACCATCGTAACTCAAGGTACCACTGTACATAATTGTATGATTTCCGAGGAGCTCTTAACTCGAGGGTCCACTGTATGTTATTAGGTTGTACAATCTACTGGAACAATATACACTTACACCCTTATTGTTCAATTACCCCATTTTTACAGATACAGTGGACTCCCGGCTAACGAAAAAAATTAATTCCAGAAGCCTGCTCAAGTGCCATTACCGAACGAATTTACTTCCTTAAGAAATAATGTCACGTAGATTAGTCTATTTCAGACCCCCAAAAATACACTTCCACAAGCACTTACAATATTATACTTACATAATTGTACGATTTCCGGGGTGTTCGTTACCGGGGGTTCACTGTACAGTGGACCCTCGGTTTTCGTAGAAAATTCTTTCCAGAATGCTGTTTGAGTACCGTTACCGAACGAATTTGTTCCCATAAGGACAAATGTAAATTAGATTAGTCATTTCAGACCCCCAACAATACACTTACAAAAGCACTTATGAAAATACACTTACATAATTGTTCGAGTTTGGAGGTGAACGAAAACCGAGGGTCCACTGTATTAATATTACCCCTTATCACGTTTCTGTAATTCATTATCATTTAAATATTTACCAGTTAACCTCAAATGCTCAATGCTGACATCGACCCTGAACTGAACCTATATACAGTGGACCCCCGAGTTTCGGTCACCTCGGAAATTGTACAATTATGTAAGTGTAATATTGTAAGTGCTTTTGTAAGTGTATTTTTTGGGGTCTGAAATGGACTAACCTACTTGACCTTATTCCTTAAGGGAGTAAATTCGTTCGGTAATGGCGCTTGAGCAGCCTTCTGGAATGAATTATGACCGAAACTCGGGGGTCCACTGTAATCTAAATCCCAGTCACCATTTAACTGTAAGCAACTGCCTTTACTACACAGCAACAGAAGCCAGTACTGTCCTAAGCAGTGGACCCTCGGTTTTCGTAGAAAATTCTTTCCAGAATGCTGTTTGAGTATCCTATCAACAATTTGTTCCTCATAAGGACAAATGTAAATTAGATTAGTCATTTCAGACCCCCAACACATACACTTACAAAGCACTTACGAAAATACACTTACATAATTGTTCGAGTTTGGAGGTGAACGAAAACCGAGGGTCCACTGTATTAATATTACCCCTTATCACGTTTCTGTAATTCATTATCATTTAAATATTTACCAGTTAACCTCAAATGCTCAATGCTGACATCGACCTTGAACTGAACCTATATACAGTGGACCCCCGAGTTTCGGTCACCTCGGAAATTGTACAATTATGTAAGTGTAATATTGTAAGTGCTTTTGTAAGTGTATTTTTTGGGGTCTGAAATGGACTAACCTACTTGACCTTATTCCTTAAGGGAGTAAATTCGTTCGGTAATGGCGCTTGAGCAGCCTTCTGGAATGAATTATGACCGAAACTCGGGGGTCCACTGTAATCTAAATCCCAGTCACCATTTAACTGTAAGCAACTGCCTTTACTACACAGCAACAGAAGCCAGTACTGTCCTAAGCAATGCCAGAAATATTACAATTTTGAATTACAATATTAGATCCCTAAGTAAACATTATGATGACCTCCTGGCACTCTTAGATTCATTAAAGATAAACTTCTCCTGTATTAATCTCACTGAAACCTGGCTTAAGCAAGACACAATAAACATCTACACACTACCAGGATATACAACAATCCATACCTGCAGGACACAACAAACTGGGGGAGGTATTGCCATCTATTATTCCAATGAACTATCATGTAGCAACACCATATCCTTTAATGATGAGTATGGTGAATATATATTTGTAAACCTCTCTGTAAAAAAATTAAAAACTATAGCAATTGGGGCCATATACAGGATGCCTCATACTAATATCCCAGACTTTAGTGATAAACTAAGAACACTGATTATAGATACACAAATGAATAAGCACCTAATACTAGCAGGAGACTTCAACATCAATTTTGGCCTAACAGATATAATAATAAAAATAATAATAATAATAATAATAATAATAATAATAATACTTTATTGAGACATGGTACAATGATACATGGTTGGGTAGACAAGATACATAGTTATTGATGAGATGTACATGCCAAAAGCCCCTAATATGCTGTGCATTGCGGGCATTCTTAGGACTACTTAATGACCAACCTGTTGCTGACTTCATTAACAATATGAACAATACACTACTCATACCAGCAATTACAAAACCAACAAGACTAACTGAGACGAGTGCAACCATAACATTATGCTTAACAACAACCTTATTGCTAAACATAATGAGGGAAAATTCTTGGGTCTGCATCTTGATAGTAACCAGAAATTTAACACCCATATCCAACACACAAAAAAAGTTTCTAAAACAGTTGGCATCCTCTCAAAGATACATTATTATGTACCACAAACAGCACTACTTACACTATACTATTCACTGATCTACCCATACCTCACCTATGCTATTTGTGCCTGGGGTTCCACAACGAAAAACCACCTAAAATCAATAATAAGAAAAAGCCACAGTGCGAATGATCACACAATCCACTGCTAGACAACACCCCTTCCCCACTCTTCAAAGACCTAAACCTACTAACTATACAAAACATTCACTTGTACTATTGTGCAACCTACATTTACAGAACAATCAATTCTAATATAAATCCCGACTTGAAACGCTTTCTTGACAGTTGCAATACGACTCATAGACACAACAATAAGCTAAATCTTTTCAAACACTCATTGTACATAAAAGGGCCCAAAACCTGGAACACTGCCAGAAATCTCCAGAACCACTAGTTTTCCTATCATTTTTAAAACTACAGTTAAAAAACACATTATCTCTTTAACCTATCCCAGAACATCATAAATACGTACATATGTAAAAACTATACAGTAAGGCTCTGCTTTATGGTGTTTTGCCTTATGGCATTTGCTCAATATCATGAACATAGGTAAAACTTTCTCATCAATATAATCAATATATACGTACTCTCAATATCTGTAATCATCTCAAATGTTAATCACTCCAATGTATCCACCTAAGGTTAATACAGTGGACCCTCAGTATTCGTGATTAATCCGTTCCAGAGAGTCTGACGAAAAATGAAAATGACAAAAACTGAAATAATATTTCCCATAAGAAATAATGTAAATCCAATTAATCTGTTCCAGAGGGAGGCAAGTTTATTGTTTGAAGACATGACAAAATGCTTCACTATGATGCTAATATCAACTCTACGGCTTATTTATCTATCACAATTCATCTAATATGACATAAACAATATTATTAACATAGAAACATGATACACTGTACATACTCTAGATTATTATTATAATCAAATAGAAGCGCTAAACCACAGGGGTTATACAGCTGTACATACTCTAGAATGAATAAAATATGTCATTACGTATGTGACAAGTTGTGTTGTTGTTGTTGTTTATCAGGGCCACTGACAGCATAAGCTGTATAGTAGTGGTTGCCACTAGTCACACTGAAACAACGTAATTTATAAATAAGAAATATTTACACTTTATAAATAAGAAATATTTAAACTTTATAAATAAGAAATATTTACACTTACCTTGGAGGAGATGCTGGCAGGGGGCAGCGTATGTTATCAGTGGGCCCTATATACCTCCAACAACATTGGAAGAGTTAGTTTCGTGTTGTCTTTTTCTATTGCTTAATCGCTGAAATTACTTGCTACACTGTTAATGCTACACTTTATCGCTAGCTGGCGCTATAGTCTTTACTGACTCCTGCTGCTTTAGTATCGTACATATAGTAGAATCACTGAAGGCGGCACATTATCCCCTCTCTCTTCCTCCTCCACTTTGGTACTTTGCTAAGAGTTCTTTCTTGAATTCTATTGTGTTTCTCACCTCCTTTACCAAAGGGGTGGCACTATGAGCTTTCTTTAGGCCCATGGTGGCTTATTTAGCAGTCACACACAATAAAAAAGCGCAAAAAAATGGATTATTACGAAATGTTTTGTATGATCTCGCAGGGTTATGTTCACTCGCCAAGAAACAATGCCACAGACTCAGAATGGTGTGTGGGAAGCTTTGTGGGCACTCGGACGTGTTCCGTACGTCCGACGAAACCAGAGGGAATTAACGAAAACAGAGACTATATTTTGACAAAAAAAGTCGGCGATAACTGAAAATCACGAAATCAGAGGGTAACGAAAACAAGAGGGTCAACTGCAATCAAAATTGTATGTCTTCTCTACAAGACTTATTAAAGCCATATAGCATGACCTAATAGAATACAGTGGACCCCCGAGTAACGAGCAAAATTCATTCCAGAAGCCTGCTCAAGTGCCATTACCGAACGAATTTACTCCCTTAAGAAATAATGGCAAGTAGGTTAGTCCATTTCAGACCCCCAAAAATACACTTACAAAAGCACTTACAATATTATACTTACATAATTGTACGATTTCCGGGGTGCTCGTAACTCGGGGATCCACTGTACTCGAGTTACAATGAATACAAGAGACTCATCTAATGACCATATGTACTGTTATTGCCTTATTAATCTTAAGCTAATTTTAAGTTTGCTCGAAATGCTTTACATATAAAAGGGCTTTTGGCATGTACACTCAACTATTATACTTCTTTGTACATGTACATGTATCATGTCAGTGCCCTTTGAGAGGCAATGAGAGTTCATAAAGGGAGGGGAGGAAACAGATGACAGACACATGTGAATGCAGGGAGAGAAGGGTCAGGGAGGGAAGAAGGATGAAAGGAGTAAATGAAAACAAAAATAGAGGTCAGAGAGGATGGAGAATTACATGGTGGTAGAGTACACACGCGTGGCAAGTTTATGCATGCATGCGCTCACCTGGAGCATGCTTACATATACAGTGGACCCTCGGTTTTTGTGCATCTCCAAACTCGAACAATTATGTAAATGTATTTTTGTAAGTGCTTTTGTAAGTGTACTTTTGGGGGTCTGAAACGACTAATCTAATTTACATTTGTCCTTATGGGAATAAATTAGTTCGGTAATGTCACTCAAACAGCATTCTGGAAAGAATTTTTAACGAAAACCGAGGGTCCACTGTATGTGCATATGTGGCATGTTCATACATGTATGCGTGAGAGATGCTCGTGTATTTGTACTCTTCCTCTAATTTGTATCGATGTCACAAGTTCATAAATTTATGTTACAGTCAGATGTGTGTGTGTGCGTGCATACTCACCAATTTGTCTTAGAGGAGGATCAAGTCATAGCTCTTGGCTCCACCTCTGAGACTAAATTGGCTGACATTATTGATTCTTGTTCTCCTGGGCCTTGCCATAACTTCCCTTGCAACAGTGTACAAATTTTGTCTCTTCCACTTGCTCTTCTAACTCATTCCAGTTCCCCAACACCCTAAGACTGTAGAAGTGTTTCACAGCACTATTAATGTTCATCAAATTTCTTATTTAGCTTCCATGTCCACTTATCACTGGTATTCTTATTTCAAATAGTCTGTCCCTATACGTCCTGTTTATTCCTCTTCCCAGTTCGTTAGATTTACTTCCTGTAATCTCTCTCCTCATAGTGCATCTTCCAGAGCTCTGGGACTTATCTGATTATAAACCTCAAGATCTAGTCGACATTCTGCCCCTCTTTGCTGATGCTGCATACAGTACTCCATTACTGATCTGACACTTCAAGTACAGTGGACCCTCGGTTTTCGTTGAAAATTCTTTCCAGAATGCTGTTTGAGTGCCATTACCGAATGAATTTGTTCCCATAAGAACAAATGTAAATTAGATTAGTCGTTTCAGACCCCCAAAAGTACACTTACAAAAGCACTTACAAAAATACATTTACATAAATGTTTAAGTTTGGAGATGCACGAAAACCAAGGGTCCACTGCATTTGTTTCGTATAAAAGGGAAGGTCCTAGATGCTGCTCATAGTCTTCACAGAAAAATAAAGGTTAGGGGATCAAAGGCTGCAAATGTCAGTTAACCCTTTGGGGGTCGCAAGGCCCTCTCCGAAACTTGTTCACAGGGTCGCAGAATTAAAAAAAAAAAAAAAAATTCTTATGAAATGATAGTTTTTTTTTCTAAATCTAATAGGCTAAAAAAAACATTTTTGCGATCAATACTTGCCGAGATATAGAGGATTGAAGTTGAAGAAAATTGAACCGCTGAAGGCAACATCGCTGACTTCCGGTTGGCCGGTAATTGTTTATTTTATTTCTTGAAGTTGTTTTCTTATCGATTTTAATTTTTTTTTTTCAAATAACTATTATGGCCTGTGAGACCAATATAAGTGCTGTTTTTCAAATATTCACTCGTTAATTATTACACAATAATGGCATAAAGTTTGTTATCACTATTTTGTTTACAAAATGTATTTACAAACACTTACAATGAAAAATATTGTTTATTTCTATTGTTCAATCATATATATATACATATATAGAGTCAATGGACATGTTTCTAGAAGTTCTGCAGCCTGTGGAAGTCTCTGAAACATGGTTCCATGCACACTGGTGTTTTATATTCCACACACATAAAACGAGTGTCTCTGCGTTGTTATGGGCGTTTTTTTGTATGTGCACAGACAAAACACCTCTTTTGAGCCTTTTTCTTGCAAGCAGTAGCAGGCAGTTTTGTTAGGAAGTGATCACCAGGCCTCAGATGAGAGGGTAGGTGTTGATAACTTGGTGGGCGGTTTTCTATTGCAGGTGTTGTTCCTTGGTACTTGAATATTATTTGTCTGATGACAGACAAACAAAATTCGCCATATGGTGGTTTGTTTGTGGTCTTCAACTTATAAATATTGTAAGCATTGAGAATGGAAATGTCCAGAATGTTTAAAAAAGAGTTTTATGTACCACTTATAACTCTTGCGAACACAATCAGCAAACCCAATCTGCATGTCACATTTGTCCACTAAGCGCATATTGAGGGTGTAGTCAATCACAGCTGCAGGTTTTAGAATGGGTTCATTGGTCTCTCTATTCAGCCTGCCAGTGTCTGTCATTTCATTAGGGTGAATTGATGACAACAGTGTGACATCTTGTTTGTCATGCCACCGAAATGCCATGATGTCATTGGCAGCAAACGTCTGCACCTGACCTACGAGTGCCTGCATCGAACCTAGGCATATGCTTACGATTTGCACGCACTGTACCGCACACATCTGTGAAGTTCACTCACAAAAAATCACTGAGGGAGGGGCTTGTGTACCAGTTATCAGTATATAATATATGCATCTTACGAAGATATTGTTCCATCATTGTTCTAACCACATCACCAGAGATAGCCAATAACTTCCTGGTATCTTGCAATGTATAACTTCCAGTGTACACAATAATATCCAATACAAGACCTGTAGCAATCACAAAACACAAACAACTTTATACCAAAGTGTTTCCTCTTGCTTGGTATATACTGCTTGAACGACAGTCTACCTTTGAACAGAATCAATGACTCATCAATAACAAGCTTCCTGAAGGGATAAAAATGCATATTGAATTTCTCTTTCAGATACAGAAACACATTCCTAATCTTATATAACCTGTTGTTTCTGTCAGGCCTGGTTTTGTCTGAGAAGTGTAGCATAGGTAACAGTAGCACAAATCGATTCCCTGATATTATATCACTGAAACCTGGTGTTGCAATCAGGCAGTCTGTCGACCAGTATGATTTGACACGGTGCTTATACACATGTGGCATAAGCATTATTGTGGCAAAGAAAAGATACATCTCAGTCACAGTTGTCTCTTTCCACTTGTTGAGGAGTGATTTTGGTGAAAGTATTGTGTTTGCCATGGTGTACTCGTAGTATCTGTTGCTTTCCCTGACAATAATTTCCATCAGGGGTTCGTCAAAAAATAACTCGAAATATTCCAGTTCAGTGGTATTGTTCCCAAGTGTACATGATGGGCGTATTCCACTTTGACTTTCATCAAACTGATGGGGATTGGGAATAAAATTGTCAGCTTCCTGCCAATTCCAGGTGCGGTCTGCTGGTGGGTACTGGATATTGACAGGTGGTTGTGGAGGTTGTGGTTGTGCAGGTTGGTGTGGTGGGTGGGTAGGTGAGGATTGCCTTTGTGAGGGTGAGTCAGCGGCGTGGGTGGCAGCATGGCTCACTGCTGGTGCCTCGCGCCTGGCACCACCACTAGCACCACCACCACCACCAGATGCATGCACATTTTTCATGCCAATTGCAACACTATCATATTCATTTTCACTATCTGTGCCTGTTGTATGCCCACGGGATGTACTTCGAGATGTACTCCTTCCCCTTGGAACAGCATATGGCACGCTACCAGAGCACATATACCGTCGTATATACTGATGCTTCACTGGCGAATATTCCGCTCCACTCTCGCTACTGGAACTGTTTTGAAGAGTTTGGAGTTCATATTCACTATCACTATCATCGCCATTGCTCACATCAGAGTCTGGGATATGAGTAAATAACAGTTTCCTCTTTCGTTCTGGTACAATTGAACGTGAACAAGACGCCACAGCACCGGAGGTGGAAGGTTGAGGGTCGTCTGGGTTTTCCTCAATATTACCGGTATTATGGTCACTAGTTTCAGTCACAACCTCCTCAAAACCTTGAAACTCATCATCACTGACACTCCCATCAGTGTTAGAACTGTCACTGGGGAACAAAAGTGTTCCAATTCGCCGAGGAGTGAGGAGTTTCTTACCGCGAGGCATGGTGAACATGGTGTACTTATATGGCGTTCCCACAATGCACCACTGGGTCCCCGATTTTTTTCCTACTGCGCACACTGACCACGCAGACCCATTCTCTCACCACTAGGCCTACCAGCCATTTCCCGCTTAATTTGAAGGCACTAGAATTTATGCGTACTAATACGTGGAAAACCCCAGCGCGTAAGCCGTACTAGTATGACCGAAACCCCGAAAGGGTTAAAGAAAAGGATCTTGGGGTAAGCATTATAATGAACATGTCCCCTGAGGCACACTTCAATCAAATAACTACTGCAGCATATGGGCAATTGGCAAACCTGAGAATAGCATTTCAACATCTGAGTAAGGAGTCATTTACAACATTGTACACCGTGTATGTCAGGCCCATACCGGAGTATGTAGCACCAGTATGGAACCCACGCTTAGTCAAACACGTCAAGAAATTGGAGAAAGTGCAAAAGTTTGCAACAAGATTAGTCCGGAACTGAAGGGTATGTCTTACAAGGAGAGATTAAGGGAACTCAACCTGATGACAATAGAGGATAGAAGGGATGGGGGGACGTGATAATGACGTATAAAATACTGAGAGGAATTGACAAGGTGGACAGGGCTCGAATGTTTCAGAGATGGGATACAGGAACAAGGGGCCACAATTGGAAGCTGAAAACCCAGATGAGTCATAGGGATGTTAGGAAGTATTTCTTTAGCCTTAGAGTTGTCAGGAAGTGGAATAATCTGGAGAGTGAAGTAGTGGAGGCAAATTCCATACATAGCTTTAAGAAGAGGTATGATAAAGCTCATGGAGCAGGGAGTGACATAGTATCGACCAGTGAAGAGGCAGGAACAGGAGCTATGACTTGATGACTCCTGCAACCACATATAGGTGAGTACAGGTGTGTCTATTAGACTAGTGCCACTAGAGAGAACAATAAATAGAAAAGGTTACATACTACTAGGAAAGCACTGTCTAGTAAATAAAAATTAGGACACAAAAACTTGAGTCTGGTGTACAGTCAACTAGGCCTCACAAACACTACACACACACAAAAGCATGTGAGAACATACATTGGGCGTACACACACATGTACACGAACGAACCTTGCCACCACTGTAAATGCTGATCCCTCACACCTACACTCTAACCACCCTCTGGCAACAGAAACAATGGGAAGACCAGAATGAGCCCTTGATTCACCCAAAGGTGTAGAGGCCAAAACTAAATGTGCT
The DNA here is from genome assembly GCA_009830355.1 of Cherax destructor. NCBI lineage: Eukaryota > Metazoa > Arthropoda > Malacostraca > Decapoda > Parastacidae > Cherax > Cherax destructor. The sequence continues at coordinate 41,105 of WNWK01013176.1, forward strand.
AGAGAATGGAAAAAGTATAGCAGACAAAGGACCCATGAAAAATAAGAATAGTCAATGACCAAGAAACGAATATGCACAGATAAGGAGGGAGGCCCAGTGGCAATACTAAAAAAACATAGCGTTGAATGTCAAATCTAACCCAAAGCTGTTGTACAGCCGCATCAGGAGGAAAACAACAGTCAAAGACCAGGTAATCAGGCTGAGGAAGGAAGGAGGTGAGATCACAAGAAATGACTGAGAAGTATGTGAAAAGCTCAACACGAGATTTGAGGAAGTATTTTCAATGGAGACAAATGACTCCATGAAGTCAGAATGGTGAGGTACACCAACAAGTGCTGGACACAATACACACAACTGAGGAGGTGAAGAGGCTGCTAAGTGAACTAGATACCTCACAGGCGGTGGGACTGGACAACTTCTTTACCTGGGCCCTGAGAGAGGGAGCAGAGGTGCTGTGTGTGCCACTAACAATCTTCAACACATCTGTCAAAACAGGGCAACTACTTGAGGTGTGGAAGACAGCAAATGAAGTACCATTCTTTAAGAAAACTGGCAGGTAGCATTAAACTACAGAGCAGTGTCACTGACACGTATAGTATGCAAAGTCATGGTGAAGATTATCAAGAGAAGAGTGGTGGAACATCTAGAAAGGAATGAACTTATACACGACAGCCATCATGGTTTCAGGAAAGGGAAATCCTGTGTCATAAACCTACTGGAGTTTTACGACAAGCTGACAGACGATGAGAGAGAGGGGTGGGTAGATTGCATTTTCTTGGACTGTAAGAAGGCTTTCTACACACTTCACACAAAAGATTAGTGCAAGAGCTAGAGAAACAGGCAGGTATAACAGGAAAAAGCACTGCAATGGATCAAAGAATACCTAACAGGAAGGAAACGAGTGATGGTATATGATGTGGTGTCAGAGTGGGCATCTATGACGAACGGGGTTCCTAGAATTGGTGCTGTTTCTGGTATATGTGAATGACATGACAGAAGGAATAGATTCAGAGGTGTCACTGTTTGCAGATGATGTGAAGTTAATGCGAAGAATTCAGTTGGATGAAGATCAGATAGGACTACAAAGGGATCTGGATAAGGTGTAAGCCTGGTCCAGCAACTGGCTCCTGGAGTTCAACCCCACCAAGTACAGATCAACCCCACCAAGTGCAAAGTCATGAAGATTGGGGAAGGGCAAAGAAGACAGCAGACAGAGAACAGTCTACAGGGCATGGGGTAGGGCAAAGACTGCAAACCTCACTCAAGGCAAAGGATCTTGGGGTGTGTAAAATACTAAGCATATCTCGTGAAGTGCACATCAACAAAATAACTGCTGCAGCATATGGGTGCCTGGTAAGCCTAAGAATAGCATTTCAACATCTTAGTAAGGAATCATTCAAGACTGTACACCATGTACGTCAGGCCCATATTGTAGTATGCAGCACCAGTTTGGAACCCACACCTCGTCAAGCAAGTCAAGAAATTAGAGAAAGTGCAAAGGTTTGCAATAAGACTAGTCCTGAAGCTAAGGGGTATGTCCTACAAGAAGAGGTTAAGGGAAATTGACCTGGTGACACTGGAGGACAAGAGGGATAGGGGAAAACATGTAAATGACATATACTGAGAGGAACTGACAAGGTAGATAGGGACAGGATGTTTCTGAGATTGGAAACAGCAACAAGGGGTCACAACTAGAAATTGAAGATTCAAATGAGTCATTAAGGATGTTAGGAAGTATTTCTTCAGTCACAGAGTTGTCAGAAAGTGGAACAATTTGGAGAGTGATGTAGTGGAGGCAGGATTCATACACAGTTTTAAGAAGAGATATGATAAAGCTTATAGAGCAGGGAGTGTGGACCTAGTAGCAACCAGTGAAGAGGCAAGGCCAGGAGCTGTGACTCAACCACTGCAACCATAAATAGGTGAGTACAAATACACTCACATTCATGCCATAGGGTAAGTGATAAGGGTCAAGAAAAAACACTACTGAGAAAAATATTTATGGAACATGATTCTTTACAAAAAAATTTAAAAGAATGATTCTTGTATATTTTACAAAACACATTTCTGAAAGACTTTAAAATGTCTGCTTCAAATAAAATCAATCTTGCACCCACAGTTCAGACCAAATGTCATTCTACTGCATCAATAATATTTAACTTTTCTCCATATCGGGCAACTGTATAAGTGAATCATAGAATTATAAACCTAGATATGGTAGAAATGAATTAAATGGTAAAAATCACACTTTTTAAAACAACATTATAAAAAACAAATTCTAAGTAAATTTTTTATGTATAGTAATGAGACAAAACCCTAATGTACATAATACCTAAATATACAGTACTGAGCTCAATAAAGCCCCACATGGAACCAGAAACTCTGGAGATCAATTGATCTGTATATTTTGATCCTCTTCTGCTGAAAAGGATCCCAGAAAAGGGTTAAGATATACAGATTAATTAATCTCCTGAGTTTGTCTACATGTGGGGTATTACTAAGCACTGACAAAGAATTCATTGCACTTTAGTCATTCATACAGTACTGAGTATTAATGCAACACCAGTGAGCCACAATTTAAAGATTCATATGTGAGCATGGTAGTTAAGTATAACTATTGGCAATAAAATACTTAAGTATTATAATTATAGAAATCACTGAACCCTTGTGGGGTCACTGAGAACAAGGAATGTTAAAGGCTTGATCCTCCTTGTCCTATTAGTAAGAGACAGTCTTACATTATGAACTAATGGTTTCATCCCGTCATGACCTTCTCGACCAACACTGGAAACAAAACTGCTATATTCACTGTTATCACTGCTTCAGTTTATTCCATCTAATCACTGTCACTGTCAAACATTGCACCTTTGAGAGGTCCCCTAGATGGAGTCCTCTGGCTAGACCGGAGGAAATTCAAGGTGCTCTGATTTTTTGCCTGGAAGGAGAAATAAATGAAGTTAGCCACAGTACTGAACCTTCTGAAGTCTGAGTTGTGAGACTTATCTAAGCCAAGGAGAAAAAGACATTGCAGTGGTTGTTAATGGAGATATAACATTACCAGGGCAGTGAATGAGTTCCTTTCAAATTCTGATGGTACATTACAATACCATTTAGTAGCATGTGATAATAGTCCATGTTAGAAAAAAGTCATCTACAATTTCCTCTCCAAACTTTAAGTTAGTTGTGACTTGCTCCAGTCACAGTATTTTTTACTTTTCTTCTTCAGCAGTTGGTAATAATGTGTCACTTTTTGGTGTTATTTTTTCCATTATACAGTACAGTGGACCCCCGGCTAACGAAAACAATTCATTCCAGAAGCCTGCTCAAGTGCCATTACCGAACGAATTTACGTCCTTAAGAAATAATGTCATGTAGGTTAGTCTATTTCAGACCCCCAAAAATACACTTTCACAAGCACTTACAATATTATACTTACATATGTAATTGTACGATTTCGGGTGTTCGTTAGCCGGGGGTCCACTGTATACTGTGTCATTTTCCTACTCTGTAAATACTATTATAATATTTTTTTCAATGCTAGCTATTTATTTTTCCCTGTCAACTTTTTCTACCTTATTGCTAGTAGATTTTATCTGAAACAATATTCTCTCCCGGCTACCACCTCATGAACATATAGCATCCAGTTTTATTCATATCTCTAATTTTAGACATTTTAGCGAAATATCAAGGCATAAACCTTGAAACGAAGATTTTGCTTATTTTTTAATGTAAAACATGAAACTGGTGAGAAAAGACAAAAACACTGTCTAAGGATTCATCTCCAGTTTAAACGGTTTGCTGAGGATATCCTTTAAAGATGTGACTGAAAGTTTACTTGTTAAGGAAATACATGTGTATATTCAGAATCTTTCAATATAAATACATACAGAAAAAGACCTGTATATATACTATAACTTTTTTTTAACATGGCTGTGACTTGAAAAAGAAGAAACAATTTCATCATCACTGTCTTGCCACAGGCATGCCGATACTACAGTTAAAAAACTGCAACATATCTCCTCCCTTCACAGTGCAGGCACTGTACTTCCCACCTACAGGACTCTGGTCCGGCCAATCGGTTTCCCTGAATCCCATCATAAATATTACCTTGCTCACACTCCAACAGTATGTCACGTCCAAAAACCATCTGTCTCCACTTGCTCCTATCTAACACGCTCATGCACGCTTGCTAGAAGTCCAAGCCCCTTGCACACAAAACCTCCTTTATTCCCTCCCTCCTAGGTTCTCTACACATATGCTGCTATGTATGATAATCTATGTAACTGTATTTGCGAATACCTGAATAAAACTTACTTATTCCAACCTTTCCTAGGATGATCCCTACCTCGCCTTTCCTTCTACTACAGATTAATACACCCTCCAAGTCATTCTATTTAGTTCCATCCTCTCTAAATGTCCAAACCATCTCAACAACCCTTCTCAGCCCTATGGATAATACTTTTAGTAACCCTGCACCTCCTAATCGCCAAGCTATGGATTCTCTGCATGATATTCACACCACACATTGCCCTCAGACTGCCTTCAACCTTCTTGTTGCAACATTCACAACCCATACTTCACACCCAGATAAGAGTGCTGGTACCAGTATACTCTCATACATTTCCCTCTTTGCCTCCCTGGATAACATTCTTTGTCTCCACAGACTCCTCAGTGCACCACTCACCTTTTTTCCCTTGTCAATTATATGGTTCACCTCGTCTTTCACAGACCCATCTGCTGACACGTCTACTCCCAAACATTTGAACACAAGCACTACTTCCATACTTTCTCCCTCCAATCTGATATCCAATCTTTCATTACCTGAACTTTTTTATTAGCCTCATCACCTTGCTCTTTCCTATGTTCACTCTAAATTTCCTTCTTTTACATACCCTCCGAAATTCATCCACTAGCCTCTGCAACTTCTCTTCAGAATCTCCCAAAAACACAGTGTCATCAGCAAAAAGCAACTGACACAACTCTCACTTTGTGTTAGATTCTTTGTCTTTACATCCTGCCCCTCTTCCCAAAACCTAAACATTCACTTCTTTTACAACCCTGTCTATTAATATATTGAACAACCATGGCGACATCACGCATTCCTGTCTGAGGCCTACTTTTACTGAGAAATAATCTCCCTTTCTTCTACATACTCTCACCTGAGCCTCAGTATCCTCGTAAAAACTCTTAACTGCTTTCAGTAACCTACCTCTTATTTCATACACTAGCAATATTGCTGCCCTATTCACCCTGTCATATGTCTTTTCCAAATCCATAAATGCAACAAAAAACTTTTTTTTTTTCAACAAATCGAATACATCCCACCAAGACAGGGTGACCTAAAAAGAAAAACAAAAGTTTCTCTTTTTAAATTTAGTAATGTATACAGGAGAAGGGGTTACTAGGCCTAGCTCTATTTGTCACTTTATATATGATAGTACAGTGGACCCCTGAGTAACGAACACCCCGGAAATCGTACAATTATGTAATTATAATATTGTAAGTGCTTGTGGAAGTGTATTTTTGGGGGTCTGAAATAGACTAACCTACGTGACATTACTCCTTAAGGGAGTAAATTCATTCGGTAATGGCACTTAAACAGGCTTCTGGAGTGAAGTTTTTACGTTACTCGGGGGTCCACTGTATAAACATATTATAGGCTTTTATATGCATTTGAAAGTGAAAAATTGCTATGTTTCACTTTACAGTGATTTTTGCTTTACAGCAGTAGCCTGGAACCTAACCTGCTGTATAACTGGGGCCATCCTGTAAGTTATGCAAACTTAATTGTATATTGCCAATGATTTTTAATTTTGTGGGACCTCTGAAAATGTAACCCCCTCAGTGATAGTGTGAATGATGGTGAAAGTGTTTCTTTTTCATGCCACCCTGCCTCTGTGGGAGACGGTTGTGTTAAAAAAACTGTACAGAAAAAAAAAGAGGAAAACTAGACTTACCATGAGCTAAATAGAGGAAAATCTAGACTTACCATGGGCTAAATAGAGGAAAAACTAGACTTACCATGGGCTAAAGAGGAAAAACTAGACTTACCATGGACTAAATAGAGGAAAACTAGACTTACCATGGGCTAAATTAAGGAAAAACTAGACTTACCAAGGGCTAAAGAGGAAAAACTAGACTTACCATGGGCTAAAGAGGAAAAACTAGACTTACCATGGGCTAAAGAGGAAAAACTAGACTTACCATGGGCTAAAGAGGAAAAACTAGACTTACCATGGGCTAAAGAGGAAAAACTAGACTTACCATGGGCTAAAGAGGAAAAACTAGACTTACCATGGGCTAAATAAAGGAAAAACTAGACTTACCACAGACTGTGCCCTGCCTCGACTTCCTCTTCCCCTAGCAGGCACCTTGGGAGATCCATCACTATACCAAGAAGAATCATTTTAGCTTAAAAACTCTTCTAATGTAAAATTATTACTTTTGCATAACAAAGTAAAAACTGTAGTTTCCAATTAATTTTTTATACACAGGAGAACATGACTTGTCATATGCTACTGAAAATTCACAATGCCATGTATATTTCAGTTATACTAGTTTGAATCTTCAAATGCTCTTTCATTAGATAATACAAAATATTACATTGACATGCAATTTAGTCCTGCAATAACATAATTACAATATGCAATAATTTACAGTGGACCCGCGGTTTACGTTAGGCTCCAAACTCGAACAATTATGTAAGTGTATTTTTGTAAGTGCTTTTGTAAGTGTATTTTTGGGGGTCTGAAAGGACTAATCTAATTTATATTATTCCTTATGGGAACAAATTCGTTTGGTAACGGTACTTGAACAGCATTCTGGAACGAATTAATAACATAAACCGGGGGTCCACTGTACAGTGGACCCCCGAGTTACGTACACCACGGAAATCATACAATTATGTAAGTATAATATTGTAAGTGCTTTTGTAAGTGTATTTTTGGAGGTCTGAAATGGACTAACCTACTTGACATTTTTTCTTAAGGGAGTAAATTCGTTCGGTAATGGCACTTGAGCAGGCTTCTGTAATGAAGTTTTTACGTTACTCGGGGGTCCACTGTATTACTACTGTATAAATTTTTTTAGTTTGGTATCTTTTTTTATCATGCTGTCACTTAGAAGTTCTGATTTTAAGTACAAAATTTTTCCTGTGCTCTTATTTACAAACTCCAGTTAAAAAAGAAATTGCCACCCACTGTGATAATTAAAATTTGTATATACTACTATTAAAGTATGATTCTCTCACAAATACTTTGTATATATTAAAGTACAGTATGGTTCTCTCACTGTATATTTCAAGCTAGTACAGGAAGTTCTCATTATTACAATGTTCTCATGACTCACGAAATTCTAATGACAGGATTGCAAACAAACCATACTATGGGCTAACGCATCGGTCTGGAGTTTTATGACTCTCTGATCGTAGGTTCTATCCCCACCCGTGCTATGGTTTATTACAGAGTTCCAAATAGTGATTATTTTCTATTACAGTATTTGTACTGTACTCCCTTTATTTTTTCCCCTACTTTCCACTCTCAAGAAAAATTTGCCCCATTTTAAGCTAAATCACTTTACTCATGATTATTTAGTAACCAGCTACCAGCATAAAGTGATGATTTCTTGTACAATATTACAAATTCAACTGAAATGCATTGCATGCTAGTGAATTTTTTTTATGCTTAACAATATTTTATTACATGTAAACTACAGTATTTTTGTACTGCATAAGAGAAATAAAAAATTGAATTTGAATTTGAATGAATCTGAAGGATTCAGGTAAAGTTGCCTGCCACTAATTAGCAACTAAAGGCTAATATTATTTGCAAGATATGAAATACACACACATCGTACCTAGATAATGATAGTGGTGCCTTGCTAGACGAGGCACAACTGGAACTAGCAGAGGAAGTTGCTTGTCCCCGGCTGCCTCTAGCTCTGCCTCGACCTCGCCCACCACGTGATCCTCGACCTCTAAAAGAAGACAAAATAACATAAGAATGGCACATAAAAGCGTTACATGCTACTCACTGAAAAACAGAGACAACTTGGAAAAAATTATTTAAAATAAGGTGTTTGTTAGTATTCAATCATTATTCATCAAGATTAAGCTATTCAGAGAGACCTAGGGAAAGACCCAAAAACAGATGAAGATAATCTCTTGCCCATATTTTAACAACAACATAAACAGCAAATAAACCTATAGTGGAATGTTTGCCTGGTATAGAGGCAAAAAGAATCGAGTTTATGGGAAAAAAAGTTTAAAACACGTGTGAACATTCAGTGGTGCTTTGTAAAGGAGGGAGGGAGCTGATATGAAGAGTGAAGAGTGCTAAATTTACACAGGTATTTCAGCACTGCTTAGTAAATGAGAAAGGGGCTGAAATTAGGAGTAAAGTGGTAGAATGTTATTCTACTGACCCTCAAAAACTAGGGATGACACACCAAATATATGATATACATATTAAGGTTTTTTTTAGGTAGGTAGTAGTTTGGTAGACAGCAACCACCCAGGGAGGTACTACCATCCTGCCATGTGACTGTGAAACAGAAACCTGAAACTGTTTTACATGATGGTAGGATTGCTGGTGTCTTTTTTCTGTCTCATAAACATGCAAGATTTCAGGTACGTCTTGCTACTTACACTTAGGTCATGCTACGCAAACATGTACACGTTTATGTATACACACTCATCTGAGTTTTCTTTGATTTTATCTTAATAGTTCTTGTTCTTATTGCTTTTCCTTTCATATCCATGGAGAAGTGGAATAAGAATCTTTCCTCCGTAAGCCATGCGTGTTGTAAAAGTCAACTAAAATGCCTGGAACAATGGGCTAGTAACCCCTTTTCCTGTATAGCTTACTAAAAAGAAAAAGAAGAAAACCGTCAAAGTGGGATGTTTGAATGTGCGTGGATGTTGTGCGAATGATAAGAAAGAGATGATTGTAGATGTTATGAATGAAAAGAAGCTGGATGTCCTGGCTTTAAGTGAGACAAAGCTGAAGGGGGTAGAAGAGTTTCAGTGGGGAGAAATAAATGGGATTAGGTCAGGGGTTTCAAATAGAGTTAGAGCTAAAGAAGGAGTGGCAATAATGTTGAAAAGCAAAGAACTAACAGCGTTCTCTACGCCTACTGGTCATTACCAGTTCAAGAGAATGCCGTTCGGCTTGCGCGGAAGCCCGATCACGTTCAGTCGTCTAATGACAACGATTTTCCGAACTCTCCTAGGTGGTATGCTCATGGTCTACCTAGACGATCTCATTGTGATGTCCCAAGATGTTCCTACTCATCTCGTAAAACTTGAGCGGGTACTGGAAAAACTAGCCAAGGCTAATCTTAAGGTGAAGCTTTCAAAATGCCAGTTCCTTAAGCATGAAATAAAGTTTCTTGGCCATGTAGTGACTCAGAGCGGCATCAAGACAGACGAGTCTAAAATCTCGGCTGTGCGAAAGTTCCCTAGACCTACGACGGCAGATACTGTCCGTTCCTTCGTAGGCCTAGCCGGATTCTACCGCACTTTCATAGCCGGCTTCTCCATCTTAGCTGCACCCTTGACACAGCTCCTTAAGAAAGATGTCCCCTTTGAGTGGACATGTGACCAAGAAAGAGCTTTCGTCACACTACAAAATAGGTTAACATCAGCCCCAGTCCTTAGATTCCCTGACTTCACCAAAGCGTTCACCTTGACGACAGATGCCAGCAAAGTTGGCATCGGTGCAGTCTTGTCGCAGGAATCTAATGGTAAGCAACAGCCAATAGCTTATGCTAGCCGTGTTCTTACCAAAGCTGAAGTCAATTACTCTGTGACAGAGCTAGAAGCCTTAGCCATCGTCTGGGCTTTGAACCACTTCAGAGACATTATTTACCAGTATCCTATCAAGATTTACACGGATCATCTACCGTTATTATCCCTTTTTGCAAACAAGAATCTCTCTGGGAAACATACTCGGTGGTCTCTCACCTTTAACGACTACAATCCCGAAGTCTGCTATGTACCGGGTAAGCAAAATGTCGTGGCTGACGCCTTGTCGAGGCATATAGCCTTTGTCAGTGCAGACAACTCGTTCTCCGTCGAGGACCTAGAGAGAGCCCAACGGCAGGACCCGGTGTGGTCACCAGTCCTTCGATTCCTAACCAAGGAGGATGTGGGCCTGCGGGTCAAGTCGCCCGTTCCGCTGACAGACTTAGTGGTCAATCAAGGAGTAATGTGTCGTGTAGCTCGACTAGTGGACCCCGGCAGAACCGTACACCAACTAGTGATACCGGAGTCCCTGGTACCCGCGACTCTCAAGTTGATCCACGATGTCCCAGGCGCAGCGCACCCCGGGAAGGACCGCAGCATCAAACAGGCTAGAATGAAATATTTCTGGCCTAAGATGGCAGCGGAAATTGCCAAGTATGTACACCAGTGTGTCGTTTGCTTACAACACAAGGGTACTGTCACGGGTCCCAATCCCATTCTGAAGTATCCCATTACAAAGGAGCCCTGGGAGAGAACTTCTGTCAACCTGTTGACAAATTTCTCGACCTCGGAGAAGGGTAATAAACACCTGCTTGTAATGGTAGATAACTTGACGTGGTACTGCGAGTTAGTACCCATCCCTGACAAAACGGCCGAGACAGTCGCAAATGCTTTCCGTGAGCGTATCGTTCTCCGTCATATCTGCCCACGTGTTCTCCTGTCAGACAATGGGTCGGAGTTCATAAATGCCACGATGAAGGACCTTTGTTCCAGGTTTGAAATTCACCAAGCACCAGTAGCTCCTCGCCACCCCGCGAGTAATGGTCTTGCTGAACGTATAAACCGCAAAGTCCTGGAGGTGCTCAGAGTAACCGTTAATCCGAGTTGTACTACATGGGATGACGCTATTGCAGATGTTCAGTGTACATTGAACTCTTCCCTCAACAGCTCGATTGGCGAGACACCCCATTTTGCCTTGTACGGCTATGATAAGTGTTTACCGTACGAAATCCTGTTTGCTCCACCTAGTCCAACCTATGACACCGATAACACCGGTATAGTTAAGATGTGGACGACACAGCTTGTCTTCCAGCGAGTACGTGAGAACCTAATAAAAGCCACAGATAGGTTCACGTCTGATCGCAACGCCCACACTAAGGAAAGTAAGGTGGAACCAGGTTGCAAAGTTATGTTGCTCAACCCGACGCAGACCCCTGGTATGCATAAACTTGTCCCCAAGTTTGTCGGTCCTTACCGTGTCCTACGACAGCTCCACGGCAATAAGTTCGAGGTGAGGGAGATAGCTACCGGAACTATCCAAGAAGCTCACCTTGACCACATGAAGTATATTGATCATGTGCAAGACGAAGCAGAGCTGGAATCGCGGGCATTGCAAAGCCACAATCAGACTCAAACTAGTGACAACCTGTCTAGTCCTTCACCCACTACCACTACGACAGATGAGTCCTGTAAGGCTCCATACTTATGACCTGAGACCCAGGACAGCAGTACATTTCTGTGACATTGACATACCGACTGACTTTTCCGACTCCTACACTAGCTACGCTAATTGTTTGCTCGCAGAAATGGGGATTAATGCGCATACATTGTATAGTTAGTAAATAATGGAGTCACGGTGGACACCACCATGTAAATATGTAAAATTTATTCTAGCAGGGTACCCGTAGTATAATGAATTCCATGGAACTAATGTTATTGTGAGTATGTGCACCCAGTGTGTCTTGTAAAGCCTGTATAAAGGTAAGGGCAGTATCGCCCTTTTGAATTAAATGTCACACCTTAGGAAATGCTACTGTCAGTCATTGTTTGCAGATGTGAGGATGGTACAGCGCTCACGGATGTGCAGTCAAGTTGATGCCTAGTCCTGTGGACAACCTGTATATAGAAGAATTTAGTTTCTGCGCCAATATCGGCTTGGTCTGTCCTCCGTCCAGCTGTACGAGCAGGTCGATTTTCTCTTCCCCGACTCTCGAAGTGGGAAAGTTTTTACGGCCCGCACCGGCATTGTTCTGTTTGTAAATGTCAGGTGACCAGAAGCCAGTTTCCTCTGGGTAACCTTGTTTGCTTGTTTACACCTTCGTGCCCGCCAGTATTGTCGTGTTGAGACGACACGCGGTAGGTGGCCGAGCGGATGTAAACAGCCTATTCAGAGGCTCTTTCAAACTGCGCGGCACTACGGTGCTGCCATCTATAGGCCTATAAAGGTTGGGCTGGTCAGCCATGTTTCTTCCTCACTCTGGCGGCCTATCTACTCGAAACAGGTTCTACCCTTGCTGGCTCCCGGGTCCCCTCACGCTCTGCCCCGTGATACCTACACCTTCCCATTAATAAACTGAGTCTAGTCATCTGCCGATCTCTACACCTACGCTACCATTCTACTGCACCAGACGTAAGAAGCCAAGAAAATAGAGTTAACAGAAGAGCGGATGAAAGAATGGGAGAGGCTCTGTCAAGAAATTTTGCTGAAAGCAAGAAAATTTTTTGGAGTGAGATAAACAAGGTAAGAAAGCCTAGGGAATGAATGGATTTGTCAGTTAAAAACAGAGTAGGGGAGTTAGTAGATGGGGAGCTGGAGGTATTGGGTAGATGGCGGGAATATTTTGAGGAACTTTTAAATGTCGAAAAAAGGGAGGCGGTAATTTCATGTACTGGCCAGGGAGGTACAACATCGTTTAGGAGTGAAGAAGAGCAGGATGTGAGTGCGGGGGAGGTGCGTGAGGCATTACGTAGAATGAAAGGGGGTAAAGCAGCTGGAATTAACGGAATCATGACAGAAATGTTAAAAGCAGGGGGGATATAGTGCTGGAGTGGTGGTATTTTTGTTTAATAAATGTATGAAAGAGGGAAGGTACCTAGGGATTGGCAGAGAGCATGTATAGTTCCTTTATATAAAGGGAAGAGGGATAAAAGAGAGTGTAAAAATTATAGGGGAATAAGTTTACTGAGTATACCAGGTAAAGTGTATGGCAGGGTTATTATTGAAAGAATTAGAGGTAAGACAGAGAGTAGGATTGCAGATGAGCAAGGAGGCTTTAGAGTGGGTAGGGATGTGTAGATCAAGTGTTTACAGTGAAGCATATATGTGAACAGTATTTAGATAAAGGTAGAGAAGTTTTTATTGCATTTATGGATTTAGAAAAGGCATATGATAGAGTGGATAGGGGAGCAATGTGGCAAATGTTGCAAGTGATGGAATAGGAGTAAGTTACTGAAGGCTGTAAAGAGTTTTATGAGGATAGTGAGGCTCAGGTTAGGGTGTGTAGGAGAGAGGGAGCTTACTTCCGTAAAAGTAGGTCTTAGACAGGGATGTGTAATGTCACCATGGTTGTTTAATATATTTATAGATGGAGTTGTAAAAGAAGTAAATGCTAGGGTGTTGGGGAGAGGGGTGGGATTAAATTATGGAGAATTAAATGCAAAATGGGAGTTGACACAGTTACTTTTTGCTGATGATACTGTGCTTATGGGGGATTCTAAAGAAAAGTTGCAAAGGTTAGTGGATGAGTTTGGGAGAGTTGTAAAGGTAGAAAGTTAAAAGTGAACCTAGATAAGAGTAAGGTGATGAGGGTATCAAACGATTTAAATAAAGAAAAATTGGATATCACATTGGAGAGGGATTATGGAAGAAGTAAATGTTTTCAGATATTTGGGAGTTGACGTGTCAGTGGATGGGTTTATGAAGGATGAGGTTAACCATAGAATTGATGAAGAAAAAAGGTGAGTGGTGCGTTGAGGTATCTGTGGAGACAAAAACGTTATCCATGGAGGCAAAGAAGGGAATGTATGAAAGTATAGTGGTACCAACACTCTTATATGGGTGTGAAGCATGGGTTGCAAATGCTGCAGCGAGGAGGAGGCTGGAGGCAGTGGAGATGTCCTGTCTAAGGGCAATGTGGTGTAAATATTATGCAGAAAATTCGGAATGTGGAAATTAGGAGAAGGTGGAGTTACTAAAAGTATTAGTCAGAGGGCTGAAGAGGGGTTGTTGAAGTAGTTTGGTCATTTAGAGAGAATGGATCAAAGTAGAATGACTTGGAGAGCGTATAAATCTATAGGGGGAAAGGGAAAGGGGGGGTAGGAGTCGTCCTCGAAAAGGTTGGAGGGGGGGGGTAAAGGAAGTTTTGTGGACGAGCGGCTTGGACTTCCAGCAAGCGTCCGTGAGCATGTTAAATTGGAGTGTGGAGAGGGTAACATTTTGTGAAGGGATTCGGGAAACCAGTTAACTGATTTAGTTGGACTTGAGTCCTGGAAATGGGAAGTACAATGCCTGCACTTTAAAGGAGGGGTCTGGGATAGTGACAGCTGGGAGGGACAATTCTCAGCTGTCGTATTTGAGCTCCTCTGCAAAGACAGTGATTATGTATGAGTTTGGTGAAAGTGTTGAATGATGATGAAAGTATTTTCTTTTGGGGATTTTCTTTCTTTTTGGGTCACCCTGCCACGGTGGGAGACGACCGACTTGTTGAAAAAAAAAAAAATTAAGGGTTTTAGCAACATGTCAGTGATCAACCTATACTACTCAATTATATACAATAAATGAATAATACTTGAAAACGATGGCAGGAAGAGATGCTAGTCTCAATGAACAATGCTTCCCAATACACAGACTTACAGCAGACTCAGGAGAGCTTGAATTAAGTACAAGTATTCCTTGACTTATACAATATGTGGTTTCCAGCCCAAGTCAAATAAAGAAAAGCAAATATAACAAGTAAAATACAAAGATACATTCAGGTACTTGCAAATTTCACATTTCTTGGCTAATTTTGGGAAAAGAAAAGCATACTACAAACTCATCAAACAGCCATATACCAATAATAAAAGTAATTAACAAAACAAAGATGAAAAAAATTATTCCAAAATTCAACCATACTCCCTATACAGTGAAGACAGAGCCAGAATAAAAAAAAATCTGAATGGGTCATAAAGCACTACAAGGCTGAAGAAAGCTATCAGTGGCAAAAGCAAGTAAGAGTGATAAATGAAGCTAATAAAGAAAACTAATAAGGAAAGTAAAAGTTGGTTCAAAAAGTCAGTTTCAGTCAAAAAGTCAGTGTCTACATTGAAGGTAGAGCTGCTGTAAAACAGACCAGAAATTAATTACCTGTGTTCTTAGATAAATAGTACAATCAATGTAAATTTGTTTGACTGTCAACAAGACCTGCAAATTTCAGTGAAGCACCAGGTGCCTCGCCATGTGATACCCAGGAGCGAATCTTGTGTGGCCAATAAGTAGTCATGCAAGAAC
>WNWK01013177.1:0-56327 GCA_009830355.1 Cherax destructor
ACAAGTTCAACAATTGCTACATACTGCTACAAGTGGCAATTAAAATGTTTGTGTTCCCTAAATTTCAATCACTGGAACACATGATTGTAATTTTCAAGTGTAGAAACCAATACAACAGTTTACTGTAATCTTCCTGTTACAGCAAAGAGTTACATTTATCTCAAATGTCTATTAAATCACATACACTCGCTGCTACTTGGTCAGACCACGTGACACACTGTGGTCAGTACATTTGGTCTGAGTTATTTTGTTTATGCACCCAGACTCGCCTCGTCTGGCCCCTTCCTAAGGGAGGAAAGGGTGAGGGCCCTTAACAAGGGTAGTAAGGGCGCATACCCCCCTCCTTTGGAGAATTTTTTCCACACTCCCAGGGTAAAAATGGGAAGGAAATAAGAATTGGATGAGGAGGAGGAGGAGGAAAGGGAAAAGGGAGGATGGGGAAGATGGGAAAGGGGAGGGGGGATTGAAGGGTAATTAGGTTCGGTCTGAGGAAGAAGACCAAGAGGTCCAATTCCTCAGACTGATAGCCTCTTTACCACGACAAGGAGCCCCCCTTAAAGAGGAAAGAGAAATTCAATATGCATTTTTATCCCTTCAGGAAGCTTGTTATTGACGAGTCACTGATTCTGTTCAAAGGTAGACTGTCGTTCAAGCAGTATATACCAAGCAAGAGGAAACGCTTTGGTATAAAGTTGTTTGTGCTTTGTGATTGCTACAGTGGTATTGTACTGGATATTATTGTGTACACTGGAAGTAATACATTGAAAGATACCAGGAAGTTACTGGGTATCTCTGGTGATGTGGTTAGAACAATGATGGAACCATATCTTGGTAAGGGGCATATATTATATACTGATAACTGGTACACAAGCCCCTCCCTCAGTGATTTTTTGTGAGTGAACATGACATGTTTGCGGTACAGTGCGTGCAAATCGTAAGCATATGCCAAGGTTCAATGCTGGCACTCGTAGAGGTGAGGTGCAAGCGTTTGCTGCCAATGATATCATGGCATTTCGGTGGCATGACAAACGAGATGTCACACTGTTGTCATCAATTCACCCTAACGAAATGATAGACACTGGCAGGGTGCATAGAGAGACCAATGAACCCATTCTAAAACCTGCAGCTGTGATGGATTACACGCTCAATATGCGCTTAGTGGACAAATGTGACATGCAAATTGGGTTTGCTGATTGTGTTCGCAAGAGTTACAAGTGGTACATAAAACTCTTTTTTCACATTCTGGACATTACCATGCTAAATGCTTATAATATTTATAAGTTGAAGACCACAAACAAACCACCATATGGCGAATTTTGTTTGTCTGTCATCAGACAAATAATATTCAAGTACCAAGGAGCAACACCTGCAATAGAAACCCGCCCAACACCAGGTTATCAACACCTACCCTCTCGTCTGAGGCCTGGTGGTGAACACTTCCTAACAAAACTGTCTGCTACTGCTTGCAAGAAAAAGGCTCAGAGGAGGTGTTTTGTCTGTGCACATACAAAAAAACGCCCACAACAACGCAAAGACACTCGTTTTATGTGTGTGGAATGTAAAACACCACTGTGCATGGAACCATGTTTCAGAGACTTCCACAGGCTGCAGAACTTCTAGAAACATGTCCAGTGACTATATATATGTATATACACGATTGTGGAATGTAAAACACCACTGTGCATGGAACCATGTTTCAGAGACTTCCACAGGCTGCAGAACTTCAAGAAACATGTCCAGTGACTATATATATGTATATACACGATTGAACAATGAAAAGAAACAATATTTGTTATTGTGAATAACTGTAAATAAGTTGTGTAAACAAAATAGTGATAAGAAAATTTATGTAATGATTGTGAAATACTAAGCGAGTGAATATTTGAAAAACAGCACTTATATTGGTCTCACAGGCCATAAAAGTTATTTGGAAAAAAAAAATTATCAGAAAACAACTTCAAGAAAGAAAAAAGAAAATTACTGGCCAACCGGCAGTCACCGATGTTGCCGGCACCAGTTCATTTTTCGTCAACTTCAATCCTCCATATTTCGGTGAGTATTGATCGCAAAAATGTAATTTTTAGCCTATTAGATTTAGAAAAAAAAAACTATCATTTCATAAGAATTTTTTTTTTTTTTTTGAAATTCGTGGACACTGAGAACGAGTTTCAGAGAGACCCCTGGACCCCCAAAGGGTTAATTCGTTAGAAAACATTCAGCGTAGAATGACTAAATTATTACATAGCATTAGAAATCTTCCGTATGAAGAAAGATTGAAGACCCTAAAATTACATTCACTTGTAAGACGTAGAATGAGGGAAGACATGATCGAGGTATACAAGTGGAAAATGGGTATTAACAAAGGGAATATAAATAAAGTCTTGAGGATATCTCTCCAAGAGAGAACCCACAATAATGGATTCAAATTAGATAAGTTTAGATCTAGAAAGGATATAGGAAAGTATTGGTTTGGAAATAGGGTAGTTGATGAGTGGAACAGTCTGCCTAGTAGGGTTATTGAAGCAAGGACCTTGGGTAGTTTCAAATTTAGGTTGGATAAATTCATGTGTGAGAGGGGTTGGATTTGAGTGGGAATTGCACATGAGTAAACAGAATTATCAAAGCTTATTTCTTGGGTAGCATTGAAAATTGGGTTGACCAAATATTCTGTTAGTGGGATGGATTGTGAAGGACCTGCCTAGGATGGGCCAACAGGCCTGCTGCAGTGTTCTTCCTTTCTTATGTTCTTCTTTAGCTCTAACTCTATTTGAAACCCCTGACCTAATCCCATTTATTTCTCCCCACTGAAACTCTCCTACCCTCTTCAGCTTTGTCTCACTTAACCCTTAAACGGTCCACACGTATATTTACGTTAGCACTGCTACTGCACCAAACGTAATTTTACGTTTTATTTTTCCTGCCTCCAAATTTGGCACGATTGGCCTGAGATGCCTTGTCAGCATAGAATGGGTCTTAACACTCGGTGTGCGCCATATTAAAAAAATCTGGGACCACTTAGTACCTTGTGGGAGCACCAGTTAATTTGAGGGCCAGCTAGAGCAAACACTGCGGCATACACTATAGATTCACTGATGTCATATCCTATTAACACTCCCCTTTGAAGTGGAAAGTGATGTCAGCAGGCTGGCAGGCCAGCTGGCTGCCTCCCTGCATGGGGACCTGGCTGGCAAACAGCTGGTTGGCTAGCAGCTGGCTGGTCAGCTGGATACCTGATTGGCTGTCTATCTCTGTCTGTCTGTCTGTATCTATCTGTCTCTGTCTCTATCTGTCTCTATCTCACAGGAACACATACGTAAATACAATTATACATAGTGTAAATTACCTAGGATAACTAAAAAAATCAAGACAAAGTGTTATAATGTGCTTGTGATCTGCGTAATACCAGTTGGTTCTTGAGCTACTCTCTGAGACAAACAGACAGAAAGGAGACGACACACAGGCAGACAGAAAGACAGACACACAGACAGACAGATACAGACAGACAGGTTTGCATAACAAATAAAGGGAAGCAATGTAAGCTGTCAAATGTCATGATGGTAATTACTGGACTGATAAGAAGAGATAAGACTACGGCTCACCCTTCTCTGAAATGTCACCAGAGTCATTAGTGGAGATCAGATGAGATAAGGCAGCGACACAAATCTTTTATTATTATTATTATTATTATTATTATTATTATTATGCACTTATTATTATTATTATTATTAGTATTATTATGCACTATTATTATTATTATTATTATTATATTATTCACTATTATTATTATTATTCACTATCATTATTATTATTATTATTATTATTTTTATGCACTATCATTATTATTATTATTTGAGTACAATTTCAGTACCTAATATTAGTGTCAGAACAAAGATTAGCTATGAAATCACAAGAACTACTGTAAATTGTGATTATGAGAACATAAAAATTATATAAAATAATAAAAAAAGTGAAAAAAAAGGTATATCGGCAACGATTCTGCAAGTGGCAGGACTCCTGTTGCTGTCAGGTGAGCATCCAGTGCCAACTTCTCCGCCTCATATCTCGGTAACTACTGACCCAAATTCTTTTTTTTTTATCCTATAACACTTAAAAAAATGTGCTCTTTATTTCTCTATAATTTTTTTTTTTTTTTTTTTCAAAAAATTCGGGGCACTGCGCGAGGTAACGTAAATATACGTTTGGACCGTTTAAGGGTTAAAGCCAGGACATCCAGCTTCTTTACATTCATAACATCTACAATCATCTCTCTCTTATCATTCGCACAACATCCACGCACATTCAAACATCCCACTTTGACGGTTTTCTTCTTTTTCTTTTTAGTAAATCTATACAGGAAAAGGGGTTACTAGCCCATTGTTCCCGGCATTTTAGTTGACTTTTACAACACGCATGGCTTACGGAGGAAAGATTCTTATTCCACTTCCCCATGGATATGAAAGAAAAAGCAATAAGACCAAGCACTATTAAGATAAAATCAAAGAAAACTCAGATGTGTGTGTATACATAAACGTGTACATGTATGTGTAGCGTGACCTAAGTGTAAGTAGAAGTAGCAAGACGTACCTGAAATCTTGCATGTTTATGAGACAGAAAAAAAGACACCAGCAATCCTACCATCATGTAGGACGGTAGTACCTCCCTGGGTGGTTGCTGACTACCAACCTACTACCTACACTACAGTGATTATGTGTGAATAATAGTAAAAGTGTTTTTCTTTTTAGGTCACCCTGCCTTCGTAGAAGACAGCTGGTGTGCTGAAAAAAAAAATTATTATATAATAAACATGAAAGTAAGAGTAAGCATATACAAGTGAACATGAGTAAATGTTTTTAAGATTTGCCTGTCGTCTTATGAGCTCATAGCATAGAAAGAAAAGACTTGCAGTAGCTCAGGAAAACTCAAAATCAGTCCAGTATTGAGGACTGTTTGTATTATATCCATTGGGGTCTTTTAATCTTGTCCCCAAGGATGTGACCCACAGAATGGAAGTGTAAGCAGCTTAGGGCTTAGGCACACAAACATGAGATACTACATAAATTAAGGAGTGTAGTAACTACATGAAAGAAAACCTAACTTATTAACATATGGTCAATGAGATTATGTGGCAGACTATCCTATAAGAGTAACATGGTTGATGAGGAGGGAGACAAGAGCCACCACTTGCACAATGTGCTGCTCATATTTAAGGTAATTATATAGATGTACCTGCTCGACGCATGCTGGTAAGAACTTCTCTAAGTGTAACACGAAGGTTGAAAGCTCCAGCTTTGGCACCATGATGCAGCATAGCATATTCTCCAGACACCTAAAATAATAATCTGGTTAGTAAATCAATATAAGAAATTAACTTTTTAATGTAAATAGTGAGAGAGAAGTGAGGCACTATGAAAATTTGAAATTAGTACCAAACTTGCACACGACAGTCTGAGACCAGGCCTCATGGTGGATTAGGGTCTGATCAACCAGGCTGTTACTGCCGGCTGCACGCAAACTGACGTATGAATCACAGCCCGGTTGGTCAGGTATTGACTTTAGGCAGACGATGTAACATCCCCCCAATGAAAAGCAGGGGTGCCACTAGCACGTTGAGAGACAACACAATAAGTGTTAGGGGCCCAAGACTGTTCAACTGCCTCCCAGCATACATAAGGGGGATTACCAATAGACCCCTGGCTGTCTTCAAGCAGGCTGTGGTTCATACGTTGGACTGCGTGCGGCCAGCAGTAACAGCCTGGTTGATCAGGCCCTGATCCACCATGAGGCCTGGTCACAGACTGGGCCGTGGGGGTGTTGACCCCCTGGAACTCTCTCCAGGTAAACTCGTTAGCCAGACTTGAGTCCTGGAGGTGGGAAGTACAGTGCCTGCGCTCTGAAGTAGGGGTGGAGATATGTTGCAGTTTTTGAACTGTAGTGTCAGCATGCCTCTGGCAAGACAGTGGTGGAGTGAGTGATGATGAAATTGTTTCTTCTTTTTCAGGTTCCCCCTACCTCGGTGGGAAACAGCCAATATGCAATAAAAAAAATAATAATTTAAGAAATCAAAACATGGAGATCAAAAAGACTCCTCCTCAGAGTGCTGAGCAAGGGCCATTGAGGAGTCTGGAGACGATGGAGCAAAATAGGATAGAAGGAAGGGAGTGAAGAAAAGTAGATTTTGTCACTTGATGTGCTGTTGAGTGTGATTAAGAAAACGAAGGGATTTAGTGGCTGAACTCTGAGGTAGGGGGTGGGAATGTTGCAGTTCTGAGGGCCATCTGAACTGTGATGTTAGCATGCCTCTAGAAAGATAGCAACTGAATGATAGTGAGGTCCAACTAAACATTAGGCTTAACAACACCCTTATTGTTAAACATAATGAGAGGAAATTCCTGGGTCTGCACTTTAACAGCAACCTGAAATTCAATACCCATATCCAACACCCAAAAAAAAAAAAATTCTAAAGCAGTGGGCATCCTCTCAAAGATACGTTACTATGTACCACAAACAGCACTGCTTACAGTATACTATTTGCTGATCTACCTCTCACCTATGCTATTTGTGCCTGGGGTTCCACAATGACAAATCACCTGAAACCAATAATAAGCCAACAAAAAGCTGCAGTTCGAATGATCACACACTCTTCAAAGACCTAAACCTACTCACTATACAAAACATTCACTCATAGTACTGTACAACCTACATTTACAGAACAATCAATTCTAACATAAATCCTGACCTGAAGTGCTTTCTTGACAGTTGCAATAGGACTCATAGACATAACACTAGGCACAAAAACTTCTATGACATTCCCTGTGTCAGGCTAAATCTTTTCAGAGAAAACTCAATGAACATAAAAGGGTCCAAAATCTGGAACTCTCTGCCAGAAATCTCCAGAACCACTGGCTCAGCTAGCATTTTTAAGACTACAGTTAAAAAACACCTTATCTTTCTAACCTATCCCAGCCCATCATAAATACATATGTAAAAACTACACATGCATTTGCTCAATATCATGAACATAGATAAAACTTTATAATCAATATATAATTACTCTCAATATATAATTACTCTCAATATCTGTATTCACCTCAAATGTTAATCATTATTGTGTCCACCTAAGGTTAATAATCAAAATTGTAATTCTTCCCTACAAAACTTATCAAAAGCCATGACCTAATAGAATATTCAATTCTCTTGTATTCATTATAACTCACCTATTGACCATATGTACTGTTATTGCCTTATTAATTTTAAGTTAGTTTTCAGTTTGCCCGAAATGCTTTGCAAATAAAGGGGCTTTTGGCATGTACACCCACGTACTGTACATGTATTATATTCCTTTGTACAAACATGTATCATGCTGAAATAAATTATTATTATTAATGTGTTTTCTCTTTTTCCTGAATGACTCTCAGTGGCAAACAGCTGGTGTGATAAAAAAAAAAAAAATCATCATTCCCATAAAAATGTGTATTAGTGAGAATGATTTTGAGAGAAGCTCATTGTGAGCATAACATTTCAGGCAGATCTGAACTAAAACTAAAAATACTTAACATAAAATACATGATTGTGGAGCTGTTTCATCTTGTGAGATTAACACAAGATATTAGCAGATAAGATCTGGTCACAACATTGTTATTAAATGCATCAATCAGATTTAATATTTTAATAAAATAATGATACAGTGGAATAAAAGCAATAGTAGTAATACTGATATAATAGCCTATACAGTAGGACCCCCGTATCCGAGGGGGATACATTCCAAGGACCTGCCGTGGATATACTGAAACCGTGGATAGTAGCAAACCCTATACGTAAGTCCTATACATACCTATTATAAAGTTTAATTGATAAATTATGCACAGTAAGTGGAGAATTATCACTTTTTTACTGATGGGAAGAACTTCACGGCTTCTCTTAGGCTTTGAAGAACTGCCAGCTTTTCTACTTTTGTGCTTTGGGGCCATTATCATGCAAAATTAAGAGGTATTTTTGGGCCACAGCAAACCATTGATAACTGAAACCGCAGATAACGAATCAGTGGATACATGGGTTCTCTTGTACAGCATTTGTGCATATATGGAAGCCTGCATACAAGGAACCTCTTTCCTGAAGGGCTTGTACATGCACAATTCTAAAAGAACATATAAAGATATTAATGACTGCATAATATAACCCAATTACCTGGTAGATGAACAGTGGATAATGAGGATATTTATCCTTAGTTTGACGCACAATATCAAGGTAGGCTAAGCCAGGTTTTACCATCAACATATCTGCACCTTCTTCCACATCACGATCCTGGTGGGGGAAAAATATAAAAAGTACAAGTAAATTAGTAAATAAACTAAACATATTCCAGGCATGTGTGAGGCTGTTAGACAAGAGTTAGTGGAGTCAAGTGCTTCTTGAGATTTGATGTGCTGTTGGAGAATAAGCAAGGTAAAATTTATGAAGGAATACAGGGAAAACGGTTAGCTGAACTCAAATTTCTGAAAGTGGGAATTACAGAGCCTGCACTCTGAAGGATAGGTTGGAGATTTTGCAGTCCAGAGAGCCATCTGATTTGTGATGTTCTTCTCTTCTGGCAAGACATCTACTGAGTGAGTGATGATGAATGTCTTACCTTCTTCGAGTCACACTACTTTTGTGGGAAGTTGCCAATTTGGTAAAGAAAAAGATTCGAGAATCTAGAAGAAGCAACAGGAGCCACCAATCAGGCACTGACATAATTTTGGCCTTATGATAACATAGTACATAACTTTTGTTTTTCTTTTTGGGTCACCCTGCTTCGGTGGGATACAGCCCATTTGTTGAAAGAAAAGAAAGATAACATAGTGTACACAACAGAAAATTTAGTGATCTCATGTGTGTCTTCTCCAGCCTCTAAATGCAACATTACATTACATTTCTTATGTAGCACACATAGGTCCTTAATTTATGAACAAACTGCATTTATGGAGTTTCATCTTGTGAGTGAGTAATTTATCAAATACATTAGTACAAAAGATAATAATATCCCACATGCTCATAACTGCAGATTTACCTTCATAAAACACATATTTTCTCAAGAATGTCTTTTGGAGCTTGTTCATAAGTACTGGGCATCGTAACTTAGATATTCAGAAGTCTCTGTAAAGATCTTCCTCTTAAACTTTGCACTCTGAGAACTCGAGAGGCCTTTTAGAACTTAACCTGGATGAGATGGAATGTAAAGTAACATTATATTGTGGGCAGAAATAAGCCAGCCACATTCTGTGGTTCAGCCAATGTGAAGTTGGTGCCGACATTTAAGCCCAGGTGAACAGCAGTTTTGCTAAATCTTGTTGTTTTTCTTTATTTTAACACAGTGACCTACAATAACTTAATACAAATTTCTGTTAGATGGGTAGTGCCAATATTTGTCTTTCCTGCTCTAGGCAGTATAGTATACAGTACTGTGCAACACAATTCAGTTACTACTTTCTTAAGGTTGGAGGGAGAGGGTAAAGGAGGTTTTGTGTGTGAGGGGTTCCGACTTCCAGCAAGCATGCGTGAGCATGTTAGATAGGAGCGAATGGAGACAAATGGTTTTTAGGACTTGACATGCTGTTGGAGTGTGAGCAGGGTAATATTTATGAAGGGATTCAGGGAAATCAGCAGGCCAGACTTGAGTCCTGGAGATGGGAAGTACAGTGCCTGCACTCTGAAGGAGGGGTGTTAATGCTGCAGTTTTATAACTGTAGTTTAAGTGCACCTCTGGCAAGACAGTGATGGAGTGAATGATGGTGAAAGTTTTTCTTTTTCGGGCCACCCTACCTTGGTGGGAAACGGCCGATGTGTTAATAAAAAAATAATAATAACTTTCAATTACCACAAACCAATTATGCATACACTGAAAATATAACATCAACAAAACTAACAAATCTCTATGGAAAGTGGAAAATAATCTTTACTCCAAAGGCAATGCATCACAGGAGGGAACTAAATTGCCAGAAGCAATGGGCTAGTAATCCCTACTTCTGTGTAAATTACTGAAATTAAGAAAACTTTATAAAGCAGGTGGGGATATAGTTTTGGAATGGTTGGTTATGGATCTTCTGTGGTCTGGGATAATAGTAGCAGCCTGGACCTTTTGTGGTCTGGGATAATACTAGCAGCCTGGATCTTCTGTGGTCTGGGATAATACTAGCTGCCTGGACCTTCTGTGGTCTTGGATAATACTAGTAGCCTGGACCTTCTGTGGTCTGGGATAATACTAGATTGACCCTAAAAGAGTTCTGGAAGGCTCACTTCAATATCTTCCATTGCATAGGCCTTATAGATAAAGCTTGGCAGGGAGTGACCTCCAGGACGATGAACTCTGCTTGGAGAAAGTTGAGGCCAGATTGTGTCCCAGAGAGGGATTTTGAAGGGTTTGGGGATGACCCTGAGGAGCCTATGGAAGTTGTAGAAAGTATTGTGGAATTGGGGACTTCCATGGGGTTGGATGTGAATGGAGAGGATGTGGAAGAGTTGGAGGACCACAATGAAGATCTAACCACTGAAGAGCTGCAAGAGCTTGAGCTGCAACAACAACAAAACAAATATACATTATAGAAGAGGGAAGGTACCTAGGGATTTGCAGAGAGGATGCATAGTTCTTTTGTATAAAGGCAAAGGGAATAAAAGTGTGTGTGTAAGAATTATAGGGAAATAAGCCTGTTGAGTTGGGAGCAAAAGGCTAGAAACCCTTTATCCTGTATAAATTGCTAAATTTAAAAAGAAAAACTTTCGTTTTTCTTTTTAGGTTACCCTGCCTCGGTGGGATATGGCCGGTTTGTTGAAAAAAAAAATAGATAAGGGTTAATAAGCTTTTGTTGCATTTATGGATTTGAAAACAGCACATGACAGGGTGGATAGGGGAGCAATATGGCAGATGTTGCAAATAAATGGAATAGGTGGTAGATTACTGAAAGCAGTTACTAGTTTTTACAAGGATGGTGAGGCTCAAGTTAGGGTATGTAGGAGAGAGGGAGATTATTTCCCAGTAAACGTAGGCCTTAGACAGGAATATGTGATGTCACCATTCCTATTCAATATATTTATAGATAGGGTTGTAAGAGAAGTGAATGGTGAAGTGTTGGGAAAATGTGTGGGATTAAAAGATAAAGAATCTAACACAAAGTGGGAATTGTCACAGTTGCTCTTTGCTGAAGAGAAGCTGCAAAGGTTTGTGGACGAATTTGAGAGGGTATGTGAAAAAGGTAATTAAAAGTGAACACGGGAAAGAGCAAGGTGATGAGGGTAAAAAATATTTAAGCAATGAAAGATTGGATATCAGACTAGAGGGAGGGAATATGGAGGAAGTGAATGTGTTAATATATTTGGGAGTGGACTTGTCAGCAGATGGATTTATGAAAGACAAGATAAACCATAGAAATGACTCAGAGAAAAATGTGAGTGGTTTACTAAGGAGTCTGTGGAGACAAATAATGTTTTTCATGAAAACAAAGAAGGAAATGTATGAAAGTATAGTGGTAACAATGCTCTTGTACGGGTGTGAAGCATGGGTGATGAATGTTGCAGCAGGGAGGAGGCTGGAAGCAATAAGCAGTGCAAATATTATGTAGAGAATCCATAGCTTAGAGAGTAGAAGGAGGTGCAGAGTTACTAAAAGTATTTCTTTCTTTCAACAAACTGACCGTATCCCACCAAGGCAGGGTGGCCCCAAAAAGAAAAACTAAAGTTTCTCTTTTTAACTTTAGTAATGTATACAGGAGAAAGGGTTATTAGTCCTTTGCTCCCAGAATGTTAGTCACCTCTTACCATGCATGACTTACGGAGGAAGAATGCTGTTCCACTTCCCCATGGAGATAAAAGGAAATAAACAAGAACTAGTAAGGAAATAGAAGAAAACCCAGATGGGTGTGTATAATATATGCTTGTACATGCAAGTGTGGTGTGGCCTAAGTGTAAGTAGAAGTAGAAAGATGACATGAAATCTTGCATATTTATGAGACAGAAAAAAGACACCAGTCATTCTACCATCAAGTAAAACAATTACAGGTTTCCGTTTTACAATCACTTGGCAGAATTGTAGTACCTCCCTGGCCAGCTGCTGTCTACCAACCTACTACCTATATGAAATCCTTTTATCAACCATAAGATAACTTTGCAACAATGCTAAACAAAGAGCATATATTACTGTACATTAAAAAATACTTTAAAATCATAGTGTTTCAATAAGAACTCACTGCTGCTCTAGCTGCTAATCCAGACGATCCTGGGGGCAGCTGATAACATCGCCGATCACCAAAAGCTGGGGCAGACTTTGCAGCATCCCTGAATGGACCATAAAAAGACGAGGCAAATTTCACAGCATACGAGAGCACTGAGACCCGATTAGCTAAGCCAGCGTCATGAAGTGAAGCCTTTATAGCACCAACTCTGCCATCCATCATGTCAGAGGGGGCTATAATTTGAGCACCTGAAACATGAAACAAGTATCAAGATGATTCTTCTTTCAACAAACCGGCCATATCCCACCGAGGTGAGGAGGCCCAAAATGAAAAACAAAAGTTTTTCTTTTTAACTTTAGCAATGTATACAGGAGAAGGGATTTTAGTCGCCTCCTACAGAATGCATGGCTTACGGAGGAAGAATTCTGTTCCACTTCCCCATGGAGATAAAAGGAAATAAACAAGAACAAGAACTAGTAAGAAAATAGAAGAAAACCCAGAGGGGTGTGTATATCCAGTAGGGCCCCACTTATACAGTAGGTTAGGTTCCAGGCTACCGCCGGAAAGCAGAACGCTATGTTTCTCCACTTATAAATGCATATAAATGCCAGATAACAAGTTTACACTAACATATACAGTGGTCCCTCGGTTTTCGCCAAAAATTTGTTCCAGAATGCTGCTCAAGTGCCATTACCAAACGAATTTACTTCCTTAAGAAATAATGTCACGTAGGTTAGTCTATTTCAGACCCCCAAAAATACACTTGCAACAGCACTTACGAAAATACACTTACATAAATGTTCGAGTTTGGAGATGCACGAAAACCGAGGGACCACTGTATTAAGTTAGCAATAGAACTAGGCATTAAAAACAATAAAAAGTAAAATATACACACACAGTACACTTATTACTTACCTTAAAATATTTGTAGTCTTAATGTAGGCTGAGAGGTGAGTAGTATTTATTGTAAGAAGTCAGGTGTGGGAGGTATGGTAGCCAGCCAGGCCACCCCATCCACACGTAATATACTACAACATTTAAAGAGCCCCAGAGCGATAAAATGCATATACGTACAGTACACTCATTACTTAAAATATATGTAGTATTAATGTAGGGTGAGAGGTGAGTAGTATTTATTTATTTGTAGGAAGTCAGGTGTAGGAGGTATGGTAGCCAGGCAGGCCACCCCACATACATGTAATATACTACGACATTTAAAGCGCCCCAGAGCGATAAAATGCATATACAGTACATTCATTACTTACCTTAAAATATTTGTAGTCTTAATGTAGGGTGAGACGTGAGTAGTATTTATTTACAGGAAGTCAGGTGTGGGAGGTATGGTAGCCAGCCAGGCCAGGACACCCCACCCACACATAATATACGTACTATGACATTCAGAGTGCAATAGAGAGAGAAAATGCATTAAAAGTATACTCATTACTTACCTTAAAATATTTGTAGTCTTAACCCTTTACCGGGCAGGACCGTGTACAGACGGTCCTAAACACGTGTTTTTGCGCGTGTCATCCTACTCCCCCAGCCCATCTAGGTTCCCATTCTCTATATCTGACCAATCACAAGCCTTCTGTGAGTCGCTCCAGCTAAGTGAGACCGGCATCTGCTCGCTTCCCATTGGTTGAGAGACCAAAATGTAAACACTTCTCGCTTTACGTCACCCAGAGCCGAATTTTTGCTCTTGTTCCACTCATATACACTGTGATTATACTCTCTACAATGTCGGTAAGTACTAATTGTTGTGTCCAGTGTGTAAATGAATAGTTTAGGCATATTTTGAGATATATATCAGGAGTTAGATATGCATAATATGAGTGTACCATGCAATTGAAAAAAGTGCAACAAAAGAGGACCGTGTACAGACGGTCCCGCCCATCAGGGCCACATTTTAAATTTCAGTAAATAAATATTTATATAAAAATTTCTAGTGCATATATGAATTCTGTAGTGGTCTGGTGTGTACAGAACATTCTTATTGTCATTCCAGATCAATGAGAAATTGTTCTATTGTGAACCCTTCCAACAGAAGTTCAAATATCTCTGCATTTTGGTGGAAAGTGACTCAGATCCAGAACCAGATGACCTGTTGCCATCTCCAGTGCAGTACCAACGTGCAGAAAGGCCTGATGACAGTGTGAGGTTTGACCAAAATGATAGGTTTGATAAAATGCTAGGTCACTGGCCAGTGCAAGGCAGAATATTTACATGCAATTATTGCAGCAAAACGAAAAATCATGTCACATCCTCATTTTTGTGTGCCGTATGCAAGGTAAATCTATGCATCAAGAAGGAAAGAAATTGCTTCATAGCCTTTCATTGTAGCAATTAGTGATCAAGAATGATTGTTTTTTCTCAGGAAATTCAGGAATATGGGACTTGAAAGTTTTATCCCTTTGCAATGTGTCCATGTTGCTCTTTGGTTTACTTTCATATTTTTTATACATACAAAATGTTTGGAAACAAGTTCCATTTGTGTTTTTGATATTGTCTATTAGTATAATAAAATAGAAAAATACTTATTTGGTGTTTTATTAACAATTGCAAATTTGCAGCATTCAGAATTTGACACCCTTTAACGGTCAGGACCGTCTGTAGACGGTCCTTGAATATTGGCAATTGCGTGAAGTTTTTTTTAGAATTTCAATTATATGGGCTCATTATCCTTACATTGAGTTACTCTATCCACTCATTTGAAATACATTTCGAAATTATCATTTTCCAGGGAGTGCCCGGTAAAGGGTTAATGTAGGGTGAGAGGTGAGTAAATGAGATACTAATAAACGAGAGAGAGAGAAGAACGAGTAAATGAGAGAGGAGAGAGATGCGGAGAATGCAAACAAGCAGACAAACACGTCTGGTTTTGGTTGATACACATTCATCTACACCTAACATCTCATATTTATGCTAATTTATTCTACTGTGGGGTGTATTTATCATGTTTATATGTTACTTAGCATGTTCATTATACAATTTTGAAAATATATCATAGATGGATTAATGAAAATGTTTACATTAATGTAATACAGTGGAACCTCGCTTTTCGTATGCCCCAGCTTGCATGTAAAACCAGTTATTCTCCATAAAATGTATTTTTTGTTAATATTTTTGGGTGTCTGGAATGGATTAATTGGATTTACATTATTTCTTATGGAAAATATTATAAAAAAATACATTTTATAGAGAATAACTGTGGTTTTACATGCAAGCTGGGGCATACGAAAACAAGAGGTTCTACTGTATATGACATTTAATGCACCTCAGAGTGATTATTATTGCGTATTATTATTATTATTATTGATCAAAGTAGAATGACTTGGAGAGCGTATAAATCTGTAGGGGAAGGAAGGCGGGGTAGGGGTCGTCCTAGAAAAGGTTGGAGGGAAGGGGTAAAGGAGGTATTGTGGGCGAGGGGCTTGGACTTCCAGCAAGCATGTGTGAGCGTGTTAGATAGGAGTGAATGGAGACGAATGTTTTTTGGGACATGACGATCTGTTGGAGTGTGAGCAGGGTAACATTGTGTGAAGGGATTCAGGGAAACCAGTTAATTGATTTAGTTGGCCTTGAGTCCTGGAAATGGGAAGTACAATGCCTGCACTTTAAAGGAGGGGTCTGGGATAGTGACAGCTGGGAGGGACAATTCTCAGCTGTCGTATCTGAGCTCCTCTGCAAAGACAGTGATTATGTATGTGTGTGGTGATAGTGTTGAATGATGATGAAAGTATTTTATTTTGGGGGATTTTCTTTCTTTTTGGGTCACCCTGCCTCGGTGGGAGATGGCCGACTTGTTGAAAAAAAAAAAAAAAATTTTATTATTATTAATAATATGGCATCCTTAAGACTAATAAGACACTCTTAGTGATATTAATGTGTACCTGCACACCAACACTGTGTAAATTTATTTATGTATAGGTACACACAAGTATAATTATCAGAGTACTGTATGTATATATAAAACATGAAATAACTTGAAAATACTTGAAATTTTGTAACGTTTCCAGACATAATGGAGAGTCATGGAGCCCACAGAGAATGTAAACAAACTATGTGGGGTGTGGTGACTGTATTAGAAAGTCAGGTGGGGGGAGCCGCATGGCGAGTTTTTGTCATAATTTGAAATGTCCGTATTAACGGAACACCATAAGGCAAAACGCTGTAAAGCGGGGCCCTACTGTATATGCTTGTACATGCATGTGTAGAGTGACCTAGGTGTAACTAGAAGTAGCAAGACGTACCTGAAATCTTGCACGTGTGAGAGAGAGAATAAAGACACCAGCAATCCTACGATCATGTAAAACAATTACAGTGGACCCCCGGATTAAGTTGGCATCGGATTAAGATTCAAAATAAGTTACCTTTTTCCGTAAAAATATAAGTTGATCCGCTCGGAATAAGTCATTCGTCCTGGACGCGTACGCGTGCCCTCGGACGGCACAACGCTCCATCCAGAGTCAGTGTGCCACTGTTTACCAGCGAGCGACCGCCACCCCGCCACACACGCATTCATACCATACATTTTGTCATTATTTCATTGATTTTAATGCTTGCAACTGCTAATTAACCCTTTGACTGTCGCAACCCTCAATCCTGAGTGCCATTCTGTTGTCGCAAAATATTCGAAAAAAAAAACATTTTTTCTTATCAAAATGTTAAGATTATTTTTCTGATTGTTTTTATCCTAAAAACAGATTTTTGCCATCAATACTTACCGAGATATAGAGGTGTAAAGTTGGCAGAAAATGAGCCGCGTATGGCAACAGCGGCGACTGCCGCTCACTCAGTAAACATTTGTTTACTTCCATTCGTAGATTTCTTGTTTTTTTCACTATTTTCTTTTTTTACGTAACTTATGTGGCCTGTGAGACCAAGGTAAGGTGCAATGTATATATATACATTCGTTGTATGCAACACAATAATAGCATAAACATTAGTATCTTTATATTGTTTACAAAACTTGTTTACACAAATGAACAATACAAAAAAACCTTTATTACTATTGTTCTATAATATATATACAAATGTGCAGTCACTGGACATGTTCATAGACATTCTGCAGCTTGTGGAACTCTTTGAAACATGGTTCCATGCACAGTGGTGTTTTACATTCCTCACACATAAAACGAGTGTCTGCATTTTTGTGGGCGTTTTTTTGTATATACACAGACAAAACATCTCTTCTGAGCAGTTTTCTTCAAAGTAGTAGCAGGCAGTTGTGTTAGGTAGTTATCCTAGGTTGATGGTCGTCTGGGTCGTCATTCCTTCCTTCCTTCCTACATTCCTTCCTTCCTTCCTACATACCTACCTACCTTCCTTCCTTCCTTCCTACCTACCTACCTACCTTTCTTCCTTACTACCTTTCATCTCGTCTGTGGAAAATATTGGTATTTTCCGAAAGTTGTAATTGATAAACTTTCCAATATGAATAGATATCATTGCTGTGTTGTTGTTGGCTTAACATTAACTGAAAAGAACCAACGAATTCACACGCATGCGCGAGATGCCTGGGCAGCTGGGCAGGGAGGCGGCATAGAGGGGAATAGGCAGAGAGTGAACTGGGGGCCTACCGACCCGATCAGGTGATGGGATGGCCTGTCGAATTTGGAGATTCCGCCCACCAAATCGGATTTAATTACCTCCTTTCGTAATGTGGAGGAATATCCAGTGACGGGGGGAATATCAAGTGGGACAATCGGTCCAGGAGGTCCAGTAATAGGACAATAATTGTGAAATAAGGTGGGCCGCCGGCGAGTGACGCGGTCATAGGCCTATTTGAACTGAGTGAAATGACCATACGGCAGGATAAAGTCGTAACCCTGATGTTGGGGAGTTCATCTTAGAAGAGACTGTAATATATTCGATGAACTGTGGGAAATGGTGAATATAGTGAAACCGAGTTGTAAATAATCAGGGGTTGATTGTATCGACCGGGTCTGGCTTGGGTACGCCATACCCCGACCGCCATATTGGATGTGATTGAAATGAACTAACATATCGCAAGTTATCTACTCGAAATTCAAGTATCGAGACTGTGAATGTGTATAAACTAGTGGGGCATTAAGCCAGGATACACGTAATATGTAAAGTTATATGTATAAACAGTACAAACGGTCGGATTAGTGAGAGGATCTGATTCGCTACCCGACCAACCACATGTTAACTAACGCTCGGTCTCGTGGGCGTATAAGAGTGCACGAAATTAACCTTCCTTGACTCGACGAGACAGCTAATACCATCGCGATCGAATCAGATCGCAGGAGGAGCCAACAATGGAACGACTCCCTCATCTAAAGCTAAGTACTCTGTTGTCGACTTTGTTATTGGCCAATGATATTGTTACGCACAGTAGATGTACTTTAGCTAGGTCAACGATCTACGATACACCGCTATGATGCTGTTAATTAGGTGAGTGTTGGTCATGTTAATTGAACTATGTGTTCTCTATCTCTTCTCCGTGTGATCAGTTGTTCAACAACCTATACAGTCCACTTAAATTTAACGTAATATAGCTATAATAAATGATCTTCTCAAATTTATTTATACTGGTCTAGAGTGCAATGGGCTAACGAGAATATTGAAGGTACCCCCTCGGTGCGGCCAGGAGCGGGTAAAGTTCTCACATACCTTAAAGGGAATGACTGCCGTAAAATTTATACGAGTCGGTCATCTCCCTGGGAGTTTGTTTATTGCTAGTGGCGGTGTCCCAGATAGACTTCTCTCACAATTTCCCACATCGTCCTTCCTTTCTTCCTTCTGGTTTCTATATACACACACATAGTCACTGGACACGTGCCTAGAACTGCTATAAGCTTCTGGAAGCTGGTTGTTGTGTCTGGGTCATCATTCCGACCTTCCTTCCTACATTCCTTCTAACCTTCCTTCCTACATTCCTTCCATCCTTTCATCTCGTCCTTCCTTTCTTCCTTCCATCTGGTTTCTATATATACGCATATATAATCACTGGACACTTCATAGAATTGCTATTAGCTTCTGGAAGCTGGTTGTTGTTTCTGGGTCGTCATTCCTTCCTTCCTTCCTGCCTACCTTCCTTCCTGCCTTCCTTCCTTCCTACCTTCCTTTCTACCTTCCCTCCTGCCTTCCTTCCTGCCTTCCTTCCTGCATTCCTTCCTACCTTCCTTCCAACCTTCCTTCCTACATTCCTTCCTTCCTTCCTACATTCCTTCCTTCCTACATTCCTTCCTTTCATACCGTCCTTCCTTTCTTTCATCTCCTTCCTTCTGGTTTCTATATATACACATATATAGTCACTGGACACTTCATAGAACTGACATTTAGCTTCTGGAAGCTGGTTGTTGTGAGTGTGTGGACTTGTAAATATGCTGAGTCAGGGTGCGGCTGCTGTCAAAATGACATATTATACCACCACTCACCTGTCAACACCCATTGGGTCCCAAGCTCTTCTTCCCCACAGTCCTTCCTACCTACTTACGTACCTACTTATGTACCTACTTATGTACCTACTTACGTACCTACTTGCTTACTTGCCTACCTACATACCTACTTGCCTACCTACTTACCTACCTACTTGCCTACCTACTTACCTACCTACTTACTTACCTACCAACCTATTGCTATTGTTCTATAATATATATACACATATATAATGACTGGACACTTTCCATCAACTTCCCTTAGCGCTTGAAGTTGTGTGTGTGTGGACATATAAATTTGCTGAGTCAGGGTAAGCCAGCTGTCAAAATGACATATTATACCATTACTCACCACCCTCACTGCTGTCAACCTGTCAACACAAAAGGGGACCCATGTCTTCCCCACAACCTCCTTCCTAGCTTCCTTTCTTCCTTCATTCCTTTCTTACATATTTCCTTCCTTCCTTCCTCTCGTCTCTTCCTTCCTCTCATCTCTTCCTTCCTGCCTTCCTTTCTTCCTTCATTCATTCCTTCCTTTTTTTCATCCTTCCTTTCTTACTTCTTTTGTTCCTTCCTTCCTCTCATCTCTCCTTCCTTTCTTCTTTTGTTCCTTCCTTCCTCTCATCTCTCCTTCCTTTCTTTCTTCTTTCCTTCTTTCTTTTCCTCCTTCCTTCTTTCCTTCCTTTCATCTCTTCTTTCCTTCCTTCCTTTCATCTCTTCTTTCCTTCCTTCCTTCCTCTCATCTCTTCCTTCCTTCCTTACTTTCTTTTTTCCTTCCTTCCTTCTGGTATCCTGGGCATTGCTTTCGGTCACAAACTCCTCAAAACCATGAAATTCATATTCAGAGACACTTCCATCTGTGTTAGAGCTATCATTGAGGATGAGAACAGTCCCAGATGCGCCAAGGAGTCAGATAATTCTTACCTTCTTACCGCTAGGCATGCTGAACAAGGACTACTGAAATGGCGTTCCCACAATGCACCACTGGCTGCCCGATTTTTTTTATACTGCGCACACTGACCACACAGACCCATTCTCTCACATGTAGGCCTACCAGCTTTCTCCTGTTTGATTTGAGGCCGCTAGAATTTAGGCGTATAGATACGTCCGAAACAGTGGCTCGTAAGACGTATATATACGACCGAAACAGTCAAAGGGTTAAGCCACCATGGGCCCAAAGAACTGAAGGAGATAATAGCAAAATATGAAAGTGGAGTGCGTGTGGCTGAGCTGGCCAGGCTGTATGGCAAACCCTATTCAACCATCGGTACCACTGTGGCCAAGGGAAATAAATTCAAGGAAGCTGTTGTTGCGAAAGGTGCAAATATGATCACAAAACAGAGATTGCAAATACTGGAAAATGTGGAAACTTTGTTGTTGGTGTGGATCAACGAGAAAGAATTAGCAGGAGATAGTGTTACGCAGGCAATAATATCTGAAAAAGCAAGGCAGTTGCATGATGATCTCATCAAGAAAATGCATGCAACAAGTGCTGAAGTGAGCGAATTTAAAGCCAGCAAAGGCTGGTTTGACAGATTTAAGAAGCGTAGTGGCATACATATTGTGATAAGGCATGGTGAGGCAGCCAGTTCAGACAAAAGTGTGGCTGAAAAATACATGCAGGAATTTAAAAGCTATGTACAGGCTGAAGGATTTAAACCTGAACAAGTGTTTGTGACAAAACAGGCCTGTTTTGGAAGAAAACACCAAACAGGACCTACATTACACAGAAAGAAAAGGCACTGCCAGGACACAAGCCTATGAAAGACAGGCTAACTCTTATGTTGTGTAGTAATGCTAGTTGTGATTTTAAAGTGAAGCCTTTACTGATGTATCACTCTGAAAATCCCAGTGTGTTTAAGAAATGCAGTGTCGCTAAGGCTAATTTGTGTGTGATGTGGAAGGCTAACAGTAAGGCATGGGTCACTAGGGAAATTCTCCTTGATTGGTTCCATGAAGTGTTTGGCCCCAGTGTGAAGAAATATCTTGTGGAAAATAAATTGGGCCTCAAGTGCCTCCTGGTAATGGACAATGCTCTTGGTCATCCTCGTGACTTGGAAGAGCAAATTGTGGAGGACTTTAACCCTTTGACTGTTTCGGTCATATATATACGTCTTATGAGCCACTGTTTCGGATGTATATAATGTATACTCACAAATTCTAGCGGCTTCAAATCAAGCGGGAGAAAGCTGGTAGGCCCACATATGAGAGAATGGGTCTGTGTGGTCAGTGTGTGCTGTATAAAAAAATCCTGCAGCACGCAGTGCATAATGAGAGAGAAAAAACTCCGACCGTTTTTTTGGATTAAAACACCGTCTTTGAGGTGTATTTTCGTATAGTATTTATGGTTGTATTCTCTTTTTTATGGTCTCATTTGATAGAATGGAAAACATACTACATAAATATAGATGATTGTGATTAGTTTCATGATGAAAACGACCTTGAAATTGAGCTCAAAGTAGGGGAAATGTTCGATTTTTGCAAATGTTCATGAGTAAACAAATCACGCCACGCGTCCAATACACATCAATTGGTGAGTCTAATATTCTTTCACAAGTGCACTGATATTATTTATACCATTTTTACAATAATGCAATAGTCTGCATAACAGTAAATCTTCTATTTTTTGTGTGAATAAAAAATCAAAATAGAAAGCAAGAGTAATATAAGAGGGCCTAAAGATGTGACTAATGAACAGATAACATCTTATTTTAGTGCCAGGAATGTCTGCATTGTTTATTCTGGACCCTATTTTGAAATTGACAACTTTTTTATTTTGCATGAAATTGTCCAAATTGCCAATTTCTGACCACTTTATTGGGTAGTTAAAATCGGTAAATTGGTGGTTTCTTGTACTCAATCGATAGAACAAATGGAGTTCTAAAGAAATAGATATGAGTTTGGTCGACTGGAACAATGGAATTGGCTGAAAATAGGGCTCAAATGTCGGCAAAATTGCCGATGCATATATATCACCGAGATCACTAACTTCGCGAGAGTGTAACTCCGTAACTTTTCGATCAAATTTCATACTTTTCGTGTCATTACCATCGGGAAAAGATTCTCTATCATTTCATAAGAAAATTTTTTTTTTTTTAAATTTTGCGACAACAGGAGAGAACTCAGGATTAGGGGTTGTGACAGTCAAAGAATTAAGTTCATCACAGTGAAGTTCTTGCCCCCTAATACCACTCCTCTCCTCCAGCCCATGGACCAGCAGGTCATTTCAAACTTTAAACCCTTTCAGGGTCCAGAGGCCAAATTTCAGAGGGTGCACCAGTGTCCAAGAATTTAACCCTTTGGGGTCGCCAGGCCCTCTCCGAAACTCGTTCTCAGGGTCGCAAATTTTTCAGAAAAAAACCCATTATTTTTTCTTATGAAATGATAATCTTTTTGCAATCATAACGCCACCAAAATTATGAAATTTGATAAAAAACTAATGGAATTATGCTTTCGCGAAGTTAGCGGTATCGATGACATTTACGCATTGGCGATTTTGCCCACTTTGAGCCCTTTTTTTGGCAAATTCCAATGTTTCAGTCTACTAAAATTATAGCTATTTCGCTAAAACTCCATTTCTTCTATCGATTGAGTACAAGAAACTGCCTATTTACCAATTTCAACTAACCAAAATAGTGGTCAGAAAATAGCAATTTTGCCAATTTCACACAAATTTCAAAAGATGCCAATTTCAAAATAGGGTCTAGAATAAACAAAGCAGACATTCCTGGCACTAAAATAACATCTTCTCTGTTCATTAGTCACGTCTCCAGGCCCCTCTTACATTACTTTTGCTTTCCATTTTGAATTTTTATTCTCACAAAAAATAGAAGATTTACTGTTATGTATACAACTGCATCATTGTAAAAATGGTTTAAATAATATCAGCGCACTTGTGCAAGAATATTAGACTCGCCAGATGATGTGTATTGGACGCATGGTGTGATTTGTTTACTCTTGAACATCGGCCAAAATCGAACATTTTCGCTACTTTGCGCTCAGTTTCAAGGTACAGTGGACCCCCGGCTAACGAACACCCCGGAAATCGTACAATTATGTAAATATAATAATGTAAGTGCTTGTGGAAGTGTATTTTTGGGGGTCTGAAATAGACTAACCTACGTGACATTATTTCTTAAGGAAGTAAATTCGTTCGGTAACGGCACTTGAGCAGGCTTCTGGGATGAAGTTTTTTCGTTAGCCGGGGGTCCACTGTACTTGTCATCGTGAAACCAGTCAAAATTATCTCTATTTCTGTAATATATCATCCATTCTATCAAATGAGACTAAGAAAATGAGAAAATGAGAATACAAGCATAAATACCATACAAAAATAGACTGCAAAGTCACTGTTTTAAACCAAAAACATGGTCATTTTTTATTCTTTATTATGCACTGTGTGGTGCAGGATTTTTTTATACTGCGCACACTGACCGCACAGACCCATTCTCTCACATCTAGGCCTAACAGCCTGTTTCTGCTTGATTTGAGGGAGCTAGAATTTAGGCGTACTAGTACGACGAAAACCCTGGGGCGTAAGCCGTACTAGTACGGCCGAAACCCCGAAAGGGTTAAAAAAAAAAATGTCTTATTTTTTCTTATGAAATGGTAGAGAATCTTTTTTTGAAGGTAATAAAACAAAAAGTATGAAATTTGATGGAAAATTGACGAAATTATGCTCTTGCTAATTTTGATGAATCAGCGATATTTACGCATCGGTGATTTTGCCGACTTTGACTCCCATTTTAGGCCAATTACATTATTCTAGTCGACCAAATTCTTAGCTATTTCACTAGTATTACTTCTATCGATTGAGCACAAGAAATCGCCCAGTCAACTGTTTCAACTACAAAATAAAGTGATCGGAAATTGGTAATTTAGCCAATTTAACTCAAAGTTCAAAATACAGTGGACCCTCAGTTAACGAAATTAATCCGGTCCAGGAGCTATTACTTAATCTGAATCTTTTGTTATCTGAAACCTTATTTCCCATAAGAAATAATGTAAATACAATTAATCCGTTTCCACCCAAAAAATTTCACCAAAAATTCATTTTTTTAAAGAATAAATACTATAGTTTTACATACAAAAAACAATGAAAAATAAATATAAAGCACTAATTTTAATGGATAAAGGAACATTTGAATCAGTTTTACCTTTACTGAAGACTCTTGTTGGCGTATGAGAGAGGCAGGAGAGTTTGTTTGGAGGCAGGACAAGATAGCCCTTCAATACGACACTAATATGAACTCTGCGGCTTATTTATCTATCACAATTCATCTAATATGACATAATGAATAATATTAATAACATAGAAACATGATATAAACTCTAGAATAAATAAAACATGTCAGTACGAATCTAAGAACTGGTGGAGTGTCTTGTGTTGTTGTTGGTTATAGGGCCACAGATTATAAGCCGTGGTGGTAGTCGGTTTCAGCAGACTGCAACCACCACTATCACACAAACAATGTGCATAATTTATAAATA
This sequence comes from Cherax destructor, assembly GCA_009830355.1. Lineage (NCBI taxonomy): Eukaryota > Metazoa > Arthropoda > Malacostraca > Decapoda > Parastacidae > Cherax > Cherax destructor. The sequence continues at coordinate 25,094 of WNWK01013177.1, forward strand.
AGAAACATTTACACTTTAATTTATAAATAAGAAATATTCACACTTATATAAATAAGAAATACTTACACTTACACTTGGAGGAGATGGTGGCACAGTACTGCGTTCTTGTCAGTGTCCCTATAATCTCAAACATTGTAGAAGTTAAGTTTTGAGTCGTCATTTTCTATCGATTAATTGCTTAACTTACTTAAGTAAGTTTATTCAGGTATACACAAATCCAGTCATACATAGATTATCATACATAGCAACATATGTGTAGAAAACCTAGGATAACCCAAAAAAGTCAGACAGTGACTTATTTCCATTGCTACACTTTATCACTGGCTGGTGCTATAGCCTTTATCGACTTGTGAAGCTTCTTTGGACCCATGGTGACTTATTTCACAGAGACAATCACTAAACCACCAAAAAAGACACAAAATATATTGTGAATCTTTGAAAGAGCATGCTAGGTAATGTTCTCTCAATGGTAAACAATGCTTCACTGGCGTCCTGCACTTGCTCGGAGCAGGCGGACACGTCTAATACCTTTCGGTAACCGAGGAATTTTTCGCTAACCGATTACGAAAAAAGCTTTCGGTTTCCGAAGCTTTCGTTAACGGGACCTTTCGTTAACCGAGGGTCCACTGTATTCCAGTTTCAAAATAGGCTGCAGAATAAATAATGCAGGCATTCCTGGCACTAAACTAACATTTCCTCTGTTCATTAGTTACGTTTTCAGTCTTTACAAATGAATTCCATTTCGATTTTTTATTCACAAAATGAATTTTTATTCAAACCAAAAAATGGAAGATTTACTGTTATGCAATATTGTAATAATTGTACAAATAATATCACCACATTTGTGAACGTATATTAGGCCAACCAGCATAATTGATGTGTGAGGTCATTTGTTTACTCTTGAACATCGGCAAAAATTTAACATTTCCGCTACTCTGAGCTCAGTTTCAAGCCATTTCCTCTACTAAAACCAATCAAAATCATCTCTATTTCTGTAATATATCTTCCATTCTATCAAATGAGACCAAGAAATAGCAAATACAACTATAAAAAGTATATGAAAAAACACTGCAAAGTCGCTGTTATAATTGAAAATTACAGTCTCAGTTTTTCTCTCATTATGCAGTGTGCTGCAGGATTTGTTTTATGTGGTGCACACTTACCACACAGATGTATTCTCTCATATCTAGGCCCAAATTTACCGCTCACAGCTTATCTGAGTGAGCTGAGCTCATAGCGTAGAACTACGGTTTGGACCCTCAACTCAAAGCCGTAGAACTACGGCACGAACTCTGAAAGGGTTAAAAAACTCTACACCAAAGCAATGTTTCAAAAGTGCTTTGATGTGACCTCAGACACTAAATTGACCCTAAAAGAGTTTTGGAAAAATCACTTCACTATCCTCCATTGCACAAACCTTATAGGTAAGGCTTCGGAGGGAGTGACTTGCAGGACTTTGAACTCTGCTTGGAGAAAATTGTGGCCAGACTGTGTCCCAGAGAGGGATTTTGAAGGTTTTGGGGTTGAGCCTCAGGACCCTGAGCCTGAGCCTGTTGTGGAAGCAATTGTGGCACTGGGGAAGTTCATGGGGTTGGATGTTAGTAGCGAGGATGTGGAAGAGTTGGTGGAGGACGACAATGAAGAGATAACCACTGCAGATCTGCAAGAGCTTCATCTGCAACAGCAACAGACCACAGTTCAGGAAAATGGTCCAGAGGAGGAGGAGGAAGAGAGATGGAAGACGTTGCCTTCTTGAAAAATTAAGGATATTTGTGCCCAATGAACTAATGTACAAAAATTTATGGATAATTATCACCCTAACAAAGCTGTTGCAGGCCATGCTGGCAACATGTACAATGACAATGTGGTGTACCATTTCAGGGATGTTTTAAAGAAATGCCAGACACAGAGCTCCCTGGACAGATTTTTGGTTAGAGAGGGGTCCAGTGACTCTCAACTTGGTCCTAGTGGCATTAACCCTTTGAGGGTCCAAGCCGTAGATCTACGCATTGCCCACAGGGTCCAAACCGTAGAGCTCAGCTCACTCAGATAAGATGTGATCGGTAAATTTGGGCCTAGATATGAGAGAATGCATCTATGTGGTAAGTGTGTACCATAAAAAGTAAATCCTGAAGAACACAGTGCATAATGAGAAAAAAAACTGACTTTTTTATTAAAACAGCAACTTTGTGGTGTATTTTCATGTGGTTTTTACGGTTGTATTCACAGTTTCTTGGTCTCATTTGATAGAATGGAAGATATATTACAGAAATAGAGATGATTTTGATTGGTTTTAGTACTGAAAATAGCTTCTAATTGAGCTCAAAGTAGAGGAAATGTTTGATTTTTGCTGATTTTCAAGAGTAAACAAATCACATTACGTGACCAATACACGTCAACTAGTGTGTCTAATATACGTTTACAAATGCACTGATAGTGTTTATACAATTATTGCAATATTGCATAAGAGTAATTCATCTATTTTTTGGTGTGAATAAAAATTCTTTATGTAAATCAAAAATCAAAATGGAATTCAAGTGTAAAGCCTGGAAATATAACTAATAAACAGAGGAAATGTTATTTTAGTGCCAGGAATGCCTGCATTGTTTATTCTGGATGCTGTTTTGAAATTGGAATATTTTGAACTTTGTGTGAAATTGGCGAAATTACCAATTTCTGATCACTTTATTGGCTACTTGAAAAAGTTGATTGGGCAGTTTCTTGTGCTCAATCAATAAAATAGAAGTAATACTAACGAAATAGCTAAGAATTTGGTCAACTGGAATAATGTAATTGGCCTAAAATAGGGGTCAAAGTAGGCAAAATCGCTGAAATGTAAATATCACTGACACAGTCAAATTTGCGATAGTGTAATTTCGTCAGTTTTCCACCAAATTTTGTATTTTTTGTTTTATTACCTTTAGAAAAAGATTCTCTACCATTTCATAAGAATTTTTTTTTTTTTTTAAAATCTTGGACCCTGTGGACAATGTGTAGATCTACGGCTTGGACCTTGAAAGGGTTAAAAGAAAAAGAAGGACAGTAACCCTAGAAAAGAACTTGGTACCTGCAGTGTTAATGGAAGGGGATTCCCCTTCCAAACACTAGCATACTCCTTCCTCTCCCCTCCTTCCATCTTCCACACATCAATAACTCTTCAATAAAGGTAAGTGTTAAGTTATTATACTGTTTTATTTATTTGTGGTAATTTATATATACATGTATCAATGTTTTCTGTGTAAGTTAGTGTGTAAACAATATTTATTTTAATACTTTTGGGTGTCTGGAACGGATTAATTGAATTTCCATTATTTCTTATGGGGAAAATAGATTCGGATTAAGATATATTCGGTTTAAGTTAAGACCTCTGGAACGGATTAATTACGTAATCCGGGGGTCCACTGTACAGGCTTCCGTTTTACACTCACTTGGCAGGATGGTAATCCCTCCCCAGGTGGCTGCTGTCTATCAAAATATATTATTATACCTAGGTATCAAAATTAAAAAAAAAAAAATTTCCTTACACACTAGCCATCCTGTCTTCAACCAAGGTAGGATGACCCGAAAAAGAAAAAACACTTTCACCATCTCTCACCCCATCACTCTCTTGCTAGAGGTGCACCAATACTACAGCTCAAAACTGCAAATATCCCCACCCCTCCATCAGACTTATGTCCTGGAGGTGGGAAGTACTGCATATGGTTCTCCCATTTATCTTTTTTCTCTGAGCTCACACCAACCTCCAACAGGCTTGTGTAAGCATGTCAGAGAGGAGTGCAAAGAGGCAAGAGATTTTTTTATGAGTTGATGCATTGTTGGAGTGTGAGCAAGATAACATTATGAAGGAATTCAGGAAAACTGGTTAGTCAGACTTAAGTACTGGAGATGGGAACAACAGAACCTTCACTCTGAAGGAGGGTGGGGATGTCGCAGTTTGGAGAATCATCTGAATTGTGATGTCAGAAGCTTGCTGACATAACAATGATGGTGAAAACATTTTTTCAGTGAGAGACGGCTAATATGATTAAAAAACTTACATATATTTTTTTCAGTTTTATTGTCCTCCTGTTTTCCAATGTGTGCTTGCTGAAAGAGGACTCACTAACTAATTCTCTTAATTTTTTTAGCAAACTTACATATGAAGCTCTAACAAATGTTTCAAGAATTTTACATTTTCAACACCTGAAGGTATTTTCAAACGTTAGGGAAAAGTCTACATAAAACCATCTCTCAGAATGATGAGATCCAGAGAGTAACAAGATATTGAAGAAATGGATCAAACATATTTCTCACCTGCTTTAGCATAAGCAGTAGCTTGTTCAGCCAATCGCTTGATGCTGAGAGTGTTATCAATTGTTCCATCTTCCTTCAGGATACCACAGTGACCATGACTAGTGTAAGCACACAAACACACCTATCAAAACAATACCATTAGTAATATCATTTCTTTATTAATATATCTTAGGACACAGTTATATACATTAAAGTGAATAATCAGCTCCTTAACCCAGTCTCAGACCAGGCATGCTAATTTCCCATTGACATTATTTCTTTACTAACACACTTTAGACTACAGAGACCTTTCAGATTTTTAACTTTTTGAAATATACGTACCATTTTTCAATGAATTTATTATCTCCTTTTAACCCCTTTTCAACCAACATAATATGAAAAGTAACTAGTCAGACTGAATTTAGAATTTCTTTTTTTATTCTGGTATTACTTATCAAACTGCATCAACCAAATATACCTGGAGTATACCTGGAGAGGGCTTCGGGGGTCAACGTCCCAGCAGCCTGGTCTGTGACCAGGCCTCATGGTGGATCAGGGCCTGATCAACTGGGTTGTTACTGTTGGCCACGTAAACCAACGTACGAACCACAGCCTGGCTTGTCAGGTACTGACTTTAGGTGCCTGTCCAGACCCTTCTTGAAGACAGCCAGGAGTCTATTGGTAATCCCCCTTATGCATGCTGGGAGGCAGTTGAACAGTCTTGGGCCCCTGACACTGATCGTGTTGTGGCAGATGCAGTTCAAGGTAGATAAATGCAAGGTTCTGAAGCTCGGGAGTGTCCATAACCCAAGCACTTATAAGTTAAATAATGTAGAACTTAGCCATACAGATTGCAAAAAGGACTTGGGGGTTATGGTAAGCAGCAACCTTAAGCCAAGACAGCAATGCCTAAGCGTACGTAATAAGGCAAACAGATTACTGGGATTTATATCAAGAAGTGTAAGCAACAGAAGTCCAGCGGTATATTACAGCTTTATATATCATTAGTAAGGCCTCACCTAGATTACGCAGCTCAGTTCTGGTTTCCATATTACAGAATGGATATTAATTCGTTAGAAAACATTCAGCGTAGAATGACTAAATTAATACATAGCATTAGAAATCTTCCATATAAAGAAAGATTGAAGACCCTAAAATTACATTCACTTGTAAGACGAAGAATGAGGGGAGACACAATCGAGGTATACAAGTGGAAAATGGGTATTAACAAAGGGGATATAAATAAGGTCTTGAGGATATCTCTCCAAGAGAACTCGCAAAAATGGATTCAAATTAGATAAGTTTAGACTTAGAAAGGATATAGGAAAGTATTAGTTTGGAAATAGGGTAGTTGATGAGTGGAACAGTCTGCCTAGTAGGGTTATTGAAGCTAGGACCTTGGGTAGTTTCAAATTTAGGTTGGATAAATTCATGAGTGAGAGGGGTTGGATTTGAGTGGGACTCGCACATAAGTAAATAGAATTATCAAAGCTTATTTCTTAGGTAGCATTGAAAATTGGGTTGAGCAAATAATCTGTTAGTGGGATGGATTGTGAAGGACTTGCCTAGTATGGGCCAACAGGCCTGCTGTAGTGTTCCTCCTTTCTTATGATCTTATGTTCTTATGTCTCTAATCGTGCTTGTGGCACCCCTGCTTTTCATTGGTGGGATGTTGCATCAACTGCCGAGTCTTTTGCTTTCGTAGGGAGTGATTTTCATGTGCAAATTTGGTATTAAACCCTCTAGGATTTTCCAAGTGTATATAATCATGTATCTTTCTTGCCTGCATTCCAGGGAATACAAGTCGAGGAACTTCAACCATTTCCAATAATTTAGGTGCTTTATCATACTTGTGTGTGCCATACTTGCTGTCACTGATGAACATGAGAATCCTATAATGTACCTGCAGTCACTGATGAACAAGAGAATCCTACAATGTACATGCAGTCACTGATGAACATGAGACTCCTACAATGTACCTGCAGTCACTGATGAACAACAGAATCCTACAATGTACCTGCAGTCACTGATGAACATGAGAATCCTACAATGTACCTGCAGTCACTGATGAACATGAGAATCCTAAAATATCGGTTAATTTTTACTTTAAACTGGAAAATGTTAGAACAATAAGCCCATTTACAGTGTAACAAGCCTTGACAGCCAGTGGAAAGATGTGTATCTATTTACTTTATCCATGAGAGATTTAGTATCTGGTCAAAATTGGAAATGCCCAGACAGTTAATGTATATAGTAAACCCTCTCATAACTTACATGATACATTCCTGAAAATGGCTTATGAGAAATAGCAATACAAAGTGAAGAACAAAGGGGTAAAGTAGGGTTACGTACCAGATGTCACAAAATTTGTCAATCAAGTTTTTAAACTGGTAAACTAGGTAAAAATTACTTGGGTATAATTTACGTCAGTCGGAGTGTGGGGAGAGTTAACATGGCCTAGTGGGCCTTAAAAGTTATGTAGAAATTGTCATGTATTGAAGAGTTATACAATATACAGTAGGCCCCAGCTTTACGGCGCTCCGCCAAGACGGCAATTTCAAATTATGACCAAAACTCGCTATAGGGCTCCCCATCTTTCTAATACGGCGTGCCCCACCCAGTTTGTTTACATTCTCTGTGAGCACATCTATTATGTCTGGAAACTTTCCAAAATTTCAAGTGTTTTAAAGTTATTGCATATTTTATATGTACAGTGGACCCTCGAGTATCGGCCGTAATCCGTTCCAGGAGCTAGGCCTCAACTCAAACTGGCCGAAAGTCGAACTAATATTTCCCATAAGAAATAATGTAAATACAATTAACCCGTTTCCACCCAAAAATACAGTGGACCCCCGAGTAACGAAAAAACTTCATTCCAGAAGCCTGCTCATGTGCCATTACCAAACGAATTTACTCCCTTAAGGAATAATGTCACGTAGGTTAGTCTATTTCAGGCCCCCAAAAACACACTTCCACAAGCACTTACAATATTATACTTACATAATTGTACGATTTCCAGGGTGTTCGTTACTCGGGGGACCACTGTATTTACCAAAAAATCATTTTTTTTTAAAGAATAAATACTATAGTTTTACATACAGAAAACAATGAGAAATAATATAAAGCACTAATTTTAATAGATAAATGAACATTTAAATCAATTTTACCTTTATTGAAGACTCTTGTTGGTGTATAAGAGAGGCAGGAGAGTTTGTTTGGAGGTAGGACAAGATAGTCCTTCAACATGACACTAATATCAATTCTATGGCTTATTTATCTAGCACAATTCATCTAATATGACATAATAAACAATATTAATAATATAGAAACATGATATATACTGTAGAATGGATAAAATATGTCATTATGCATGAGCGGACTGGCAGTAGTGTTATTGTTGTTGGGTTTATAAGGGCCACTGACCATAAGCCGTACATATAGTGGTGGTGTTGAGCTGAAGCAGCAAGCCATCATCACTATTCACACTGAAACAATGTACGTAATTTATAAATAAGAAATATTTACACTTTAATTTATAAAAAAGAAATATTTACACTTAAATTTATAAAAAAGAAATACAGTGGTACCTCGACTTATGATGGTCCCCAAACTCACCCTTTTATGTAAGTTTATTTTTTTAAATGCTTTTGTAAGTGTAATTTTGGGGGTCTAAAAGGACTAGTCTATTTTACATCATTCCTTATGGGGATAAATTCATTTGGTAATGGCACTTGAACAGCATTCTGGAATGAAAAAATATCGTAAGTCGAGGTACCACTGTATTTACACTTAAATTTATAAATAAGAAATATTTACACTTTATAAATAAGAAATAATCTACACTTGCCTTGGAAGAGATGGTGGCAGAGGGCGGCATTGGTCTCAGTGCCCCTATATATGTCACTGTAGGCTCAGTGATAGTAAAGTTCATAGCTTACAACCGTTACTGAGCATACACTGCTCACGTGATCAGCCGTTAGCCCATGTCAAAGGTCATCCTTTTGAATGCCAAGGGTGCCCGCTTCCATGAGAGCCAGTACCATCCGAACAGGCAGAGTAGACAGACGTAGGCTTACGGCTCTGAGTTCCATCCTATATATATCGACTTCAGTATACCGTTACCATCCCAAGCTCGTCTGTTCATTACAAAATCTACGAAAGAAACCCCTCGCAACATATATACCTCAAACAACAATGGAGTTAAGTTTCGTGTCGTCATTTTTCTATCGCTTAATCGCTTATCTTACTTGCTACACTGTTAATGCTACACTTTATCGCTGGCTGGTGTTATAGCCTTTATCGACTCATGCCGCTTTAGTATCGTACATATCGTAGAATCACTGAATCACTGAAGAAGGCACATTCTCCACTCTCTCTTCCTCCACTTTAGTACTTTGCTACAATTTCTTTCTTCATTTCTATTGTGTTTGCCACTTTCTTTACCAAAGGGCTGCCACTATGAAGTTTCTTTGGGCCCATGGTGGCTTATTTCACAGTCACAATCAATAAACAAGCACTAAACACAATGAATTTATTGTGAAATGTAATGTTCACTCAATGGTAAACAAAGCTAGACTGGCTCACGACGCCTGAGCGGAGAGGCGGACAGGTCTGGTACGCGGGTCGATACTAGGGGAAAAAGCTGATAGTCGGGCCAAAATTGGGCCGAAAAAAGTGACCGAAACACGAGTTAGCCGATACTTGGGGGTCCACTGTACTCTGATAATTATACTTGTGTACCTGTACCTAAATATACTTTCACACTGTGCTGGCGTGCAGGTACACATTAAAATCACTAAGTGTGTCCCTCTAGTCTTAACCCCATAGTAATACAGTGGACCCTCACTATTCAAACACTCCAAAACTCACCCTCATTCCAGAATGCTGTTCAAGTGCTGTTACCAAATGAATTTATTCCCATAAGGAATGATGTAAATTAGATTAGTCCATTTCAGACCCCCAAAAATACACTTATAAAAGCACTTACAATAATAAACTTACATAAAAGGGTGAGTTTTGGAGTGTTCGAATAGCGAGGGTCCACTGTACTACGTAATAATAATCACTCTTGGGCACATGAAATGTCTTATTTTACGTTAATATAAAAATTTTCATTAATCCATCTATATTTTCTTCAAAATTATATAAAAAACATGTTACATAGCATATAAACATGCTATGTTTATATGCTATGGAGGTGTGGTCGCCGGGCGGAGGGAAAACATTACGTTTTCTCTGGTTCAGCACCAGAGAAAACGTGTATGAATCTGTGTTTGGACCAGTCACTCCCATTAACCGCTTTTGTTTACAATTCTCGGCATGAATTATTCATTACTTCTCCCTTCATTTATGATGGCATCTAAAGGTAGTTGTTAGAAACGATTAAACTCGGTGAATAAGGTATGTCGTTGGTAATAATATGGCTCTGGGCCACATTAAATATCGTATAGCTATGTAGGTAGGTGTAGCCCAGGTGGGATACATCTAGCTTTGTTTATCCTCCAGTGAACATTACCCTGTGCGCTCATTCAAACATTTCACAATTAATTAATTGTGTTTGGAGCTTGTTCATTAAGTGCGACTGTGAAATAAGCTACCATGGGTCCAAAAAAAATCCTAGTGGTACCCTTGTGGTAAAGAAAGTGAGAAACACCATAGACATGAAGAAGGAAATACATAGTACAAAAATACAAGAGTGGTGCGCAACTTGTGGAGCTTGCCAGGATGTGTGGCAAAAGCAAATCAACAATCGCTTCTATGAGCAGAGGCAGTGGTAGATGCAGTTTTAATATAGAGTGAGAGGTGAGTAAACAAGATTAAATGAATAAAAGAGAGAGAATGAGTGTGAAGAAGGGTCGCGAGTTTTGTAAACAAACCAGTTGTTGTTGCTGTTACCAGCCTGGACACGAATCGATTGTGTTCACTCTGTCAAGCCGACTAGAAAAACATCTATTATTTATGTTAATTTATATGTTTAAATGTTACGTAGCGTGTTTATTATATAATTTTGAAAAAATATCATAAATGGATTAAGCAAAATGTCTATATTAACATTTTATACGCCTCAGAGTGATTATTATTGTGTTATTATTATCATTATTACTGCGCCTTAGTGATTATTATTGTTATTATTATTGTTATTAATACGGCATCTTCAAGACTAATAACACACTCTTAGTGATTTTAATGTGTACAGTATCTGCACGCCAGCACAGGCGCAAGTTGTGGAGTTTAAAGCAGTTAAGTTCAGTGACAAAGTGTAGCATTAAGTGTAGCATTAAGAGTGTAGCAATTAAGAGATAGAAAAATGGCGAAACGAAATAAACTCCTGACAGCATAAGCCGCTTTGCCTATCTTCTGCAAGGTATGTAAATGGTGTACGTACACCTGTTCATTTGTACATTATGGGTTTCTTATGAAAGAAGTGATCTAATGCAGTTAGCATTACAAACTCCATTTTCTCTTATACTAACATGTCTGAAGGAGGAAAGAATGGGAAGATGCTTTCATAGCTGGAGCAAGAATGCCCACCGCCACTGTCCTCCCCCGCCACCACATTCGTAATGACATACATACTTTATTCATTCTAGAGTTTATATCAGGTTTTTATGTTATTTATATTGTTTATTATGTCATATTAGATGAATTTGATAGATAAATAAGATGTCAAGTTGATAATAGCGTCATAGTGAAGTACTATTTTGTCATTCCTCCTGACAGCAGGAACGAATTAATTGGATTTACATTATTTCTTATGGGAAATATTGCTTCGAGTTTCGAACGTTTCGAGTTTAGAACTAGCTCCTGGAACGGATTAAGTTCGAAACTCGGGGTTCCACTGTAGTTCTATGTGACGGCCACTGAAAGGGGTTAATTTTGGGGTCTGGATAGTAAAAGGATTAAAATTAATAGCTTTAACAGGCCCTCTCTGAAACTCGTTCTCAGGGTCCCAAATTTTTCGGAAAAAAACAAAAAAAAAATTCTTATGAAATGATAAGAGAATCTTTTTCCGATCACAACGACACCGCTAACTTTCGCGAAGTTAACGGTATCGATTTCGCCCACTTTGAGCCCTATTTTCGGCAAATTCCAATGTTTCAGTCTACTAAAATTATAGCTATTTTGCTAAAATTTCATTTGTTCTATCAATTGAGTACAAGAAACAGCCAATTTACTGATTTCAACTACCCAATAAGGTGGTCAGAAATTCGCAATTTGGCCAATTTCACACAAATTTCAAAAGATGCCAATTTCAAAATAGGGTCCAGAATAAATGAGACAGACATTCCTGACACTCAAATAACATTTTATCTGTTCATTAGTCACGTTTCCAAGCCCCTTTTACATTACATTTGCTTTCCATTTTGAATTTTTATTCTCACAAAAAATAAAAGATTTACTGCTATGTATAAAACTGCATCATTGTAAAAATGGTATAAATAATATCAGCGCACTTGTGCAAGAATATTAGACTACCCAGTTGATGTGTATTGGACGCATGGCCTGATTTGTTTACTCTTAAAGATAGTCAAAAATCAAACATTTTCATTACTTTGCGCTCAGTTTCAAGGTACTTGTCATCGTGAAACCAGTCAAAATTATCTCTATTTCTGTAATATAACATCCATTCTATCAAATGAGACTAAGAAAACAAGAATACAAGCATAATACCATACGAAAATAGATTGCAAAGTCGCTGTTTTAAACCAAAAACACGGTCAGTTTTTTTTCCCTCATTATGCACTGTGTGGTGCATGATTTTTTTTATACTGCGCACACTGACCGCACAGACCCATTCTCTCACATCTAGGCCTACCAGCATGTTTCTGCTTGATTTGAGGGCGCTAGAATTTAGGCGTACTAGTACGACCAAAACCCTGGCGCGTAAGCCGTACTAGTACGGCCGAAATCCCGAAAGGGTTAAATGTTGACAGAATTTTAATTAAATTTTAACCTGAATGGGGGAGTTAATACAGGTCATTTTTGACCTATTAATTCTTTGACAACAAATGAAAACTTCATAATGTCATGATGCCAACACTAATATGGATTACTTTTGAAAACTTGCTTTTCTCACACTTCTGACAGACACAAACATAATAATTAGTTGCAAAATGATTATTAAAAAAAAAAAAAAAAAAAACTTACATCGCATGCCACAAGGAGATCAGGGAATGCTTGCCGTAGGAGCTTCACTGCTACAATGACTGGTGTGTTGGCTGCGTCGGCACTAGACCCACGTTCATCCTTTGGCATATTTGAGGGAACGCCAAATAATAAGACCTGTATGAAGTAACAAGTAAAATAAAAAGTAAAACATATTAGACAATAATCTGAGAAATGTTAAACATTTTCCACAGCCTCTCTGAATCTTGGCCTCCTGTCCTTCCTTGTTTCCCTCCCTCTTTGCCTCTCCCTATTCCCTCCCCCTATCTCCCTCTCACTTTCTTCCCTCTTCCTATCTCCCTCTCCCTCCTTTCCCCACAATACCTCTCTGACTTACTCCCCTCCCTCACAACACACCCTCAACCCTCAACCAGTACTTGTCTCTGGATATTAACCATGGCACAGTAAAGAACACTAGTAATGCAGGAGGTACTAAGAAAAGGAACAAGAATAAGTGTTTCAAAAAGAAGAGAAAACTGTGGTGAAATTATAATAGTCCTTGATACTTTCTGGAAGGAGCATGCTGCCCATTTTCTATTGAAGCAATAAATGGTAACTATGTCAGACACACTTCCTTTAAGCCTTACTGAGGCAAGTCTTTATATTTAGTGCCCTCTTGTAATTTTGCCAGCACAAAAAAAAGTGCCGGACCATCTGTTACTAGAAAATTGGTGTTGTACCTGTACGACAGTGACAGAATTTGTCCAGTTTCTACCGCACACGTATATGCCTGCAGACAAGCAAGAAAAGGTTGGGTCTGCAATGTTTTGGAGCAGTGTCAAGAACATACTGAATGCATTAGAACATATTTATGTTATATGTAGTTAATCACTGGTAGAAATCAGGTCATCACACAAAAGTCAATTTGCATGAAGAGAGGGACACCTGCACTGTAAATATACTACTTGTACTATTATTTTTGTCACTTGTTATTACAACAATTAAAAATAATGTCAGTTGCAATTAAACAATGAATTTATTATCTGCGTGAACTTTCATGGCACCAAATACAGTAATCTATATTATTATTAATATCATTTGGAAGCACTTAATCAATTGGGGTCATACAGCACGTGGGGAATGTAAGGAAATCATGTTCGATACAAGGGCAGGGCAAATACACTTCCTTGGATCACGAGCCCCCACCTGCATTAACCCTTTGGGGGTTTTGGTCGTACTAGTACGTCTTACGCACAGGGGTTATTGACGTACTAGTACGCCTAAATTCTAGCGCCCTCAAATCAAGCAGAAACAGGCTGTTAGGCCTAGATGTGATAGAATGGGTCTGTGCGGTCAGTGTGCGCAGTATAAAAAAAATCCTGCACCACAATGAGGAAAAAAAAACTCTGACCGTGTTTTTGGTTTAAAACAGCGACTTTGCAGTCTATTTTCGTATGGTATTTATTGTTGTATTCTCGTTTTCGTGTTTTCATTTGATATAATGTAAGATATATTACAGAAATAGAGATGATTTTGATTGGTTTGACAATAACAAGTACCTTGAAATTGAGCTCAAAGTAGCGAAAATGTTCGATTTTTGATGATGTTCAAGAGAAAACAAATCACACCATGCGTCCAATACACATCAACTGGAGAGTCTAATATTCTTGCACAAGTGCTCTGATACTATTTATACCATTTTTACAATGATGCAGTTGTATACATAACAATAAATCTTCTATTTTTTTGTGAGAATAAAAATTCAAAATGGAAAACAAAAGTAATGTAAAAGGGGCCTGGAGACGTGACTAATGAACAGAGAAGATGTTATTTTAGTGCCAGGAATGTCTGTCTTGTTTATTATGGATCTTATTTTGAAATTGGCATCGTTTGAAAATTGTGTGAAATTGGCCAAATTGCCATATTCTGACCACTATTTTGGGTAGTTGAAATTGGTAAATAGGCGGTTTCTTGTACTCAATCGATAGAAGAAATGGAGTTCTAGCGAAATAGCTATAAATTTAGTAGACTGAAGCATTGGAATGTGCCGAAAGTAGGGCTCAAAGTGGGCGAAATCGCCGATGCGTAAGTGTCATGGCTACCTCTAACTTCGCGAAAGCATAATTCCGTTAGTTTTCGATCAAATTTCATAATTTTTGTGGCGTTATGATCGGAAAAAGATTCTCTATCATTCAATAAGAAAAAATAATTTTTTTTTTTTTAAATTCGTGGACCCTGAGAACGAGTTTCAGAGACCCCCCTTGGACCCCCAAAGGGTTAATGCACCTTTCTTGGATGTTTATACAATGGACCCTCGGAAATCGAACACTCCCAACTCGCCCTATTATGTAAGTTTATTATTGTAAGTGCTTTTATAGGTGTATTTTTGGGGGTCTGAAACGGAGTAATCTAATTTACATCATTCCTTATGGGAATAAATTCGTTTGGTAACAGCACTTGAACAGCATTCTGGAATGAAGAATGTTCGATTTCCGGGGGTCCACTGTACATAAAATCTGTAATTACTGATAAACTGAATGATCAGGTAAGATCTTAAGTGAATATGTTTAGTTTTTAAATTTTATGGATAATTTACTTTTTTCTAATTCAAGCTAATAGTACTGAGTAGAGCAGAGAACTTACAGAGGAAAGACCATTCAGTATAAGTGGCTTAAGAGCAGCCTCAAGTTTGTTGACTCCGTATCTGTTGACCCCTGGCAGGCTAGCCACTGGCTGCTCTGCATCATCATCATCTCTGAAACACAACATTATAACTCTAACCAAAGCTTCATCATCAACAAGATAACTTGACTGACTGAAACAATAACTAAGGGGGGCATAAACCCCAATTTTTTTTTTGTACAATTTCATTAATTTTTGTTTGTTTGTTAGGATCAGCATATATAGTGCTATAAAAAAAAGTTTTATTAAGATCGGCTAACAAACAAACGAATTAAAAAAATAATAATTTGGCAACACTGTCTTGATCAATGTGACTTACTGGAACTGCCAAAGGCGTTTTGCACATTGTCTACAGATAAAGCAATGCCAAATTGAGTTTTCTAAGGTGGAAAATACTGCAATATGCCTTATTTTCATTCCCCAAATAAATAAAATGGGAAAGTTATGAACATTTTTAACCCTTCCCCACCAATGCAAAAAAAATTAGGGGCTATACAGCCTCTCCTCACCTAACGACAGAATTCTGTTCCTAAGACCACGTCAGTAAATGAATTCATCGCTAAGTGAGGAGCATACTATAATGGTAGTGGGTTTGTGTCAACTATCTTTGATATACAGTTTTAATGCCACCTTTGCACCATTTATAACATTTCTGGTATATTTTTAAATGTTTTTACAGTAGTGTACTGTACATATACAGTGGACCCTCGAGTTTCGTGAGCCTCGTGCTTCGTGAATTTTGCCTTTTGGTAACTTTTTTGCCAAAATATAGCCTCGCGATTTGTCGGTGGTACGGTACGTGTCCAAGAGAGGCCTCCACCGTCCACATGCACACAAAGGCTCCCCACACACCATTCAGAGGCAGTCTGGCATTGTTTCTCCGCGAGTGACCATCACCCGATGCATTCATAAGATACATTTCGCAATATTCCATTCTTTTTTGTGCTTGCAACTATACTAAATGAGCCACCATGGGCCTAAAGAAAGCTTCTAGTGCCAGCCCTTTGGTAAAGAAGGTGAGAAACATGATAGAATTAAAGAAAGAAATCATTGCAAAATATGAAAGCGGTGTGCGTGTGGCCCACCTTGTCAGGATGTACGGCAAACCCCATTCAACCATCACTTTCATCGTGGCTAAGAAAAAGGAAATCAAGGAAGCTGTTGTTGCGAAAGGGGTAGATATGCTCACAAAAAAAAGATCGAAAATACTCGATGAAGTTGAGAATATATTGTTGGTGTGGACCACTGAGAAACAGTTAGTGGGAGATAGTGTTGTGCAGTCGATAATTTGTGAAAAGGAAAGGCAGTTGCATGCCGATCTCGTAAAGAAAATGCATGGAATGAGTGCTGATGTTAATGAATTTAAGGCCAGCAAAGGCTGGTTTGAGAGATTTAGGAAGCGTAGTGGCATACACCGTGTGGTAAGGGATGTCGAGGCTGCAAGTTCTGACAAATGTGCGGCTGAAAAATTTGTGCAGGAATTCAAGGAGTACGTACATAGAAGAAGAAGAATTCCTCCCCAACAAGTGTTCTATTGTGACAAAACTGGCCTCTTTTGGAAGAAAATGCCAAAGAGGACCTACATCACACAGGAGGCACTGCCAGGACAGAAGCCCATGAAAGATAGGCTAACTCTCTTGTTCTGTGTTAATGCTAGTGGGGATTTTAAAGTGAAGCCTTTACTCGTGTATCACTCTGAAAATCCCAGTGTGTTCAAGAAAAACAGTGTCGCCAAGAGTAAATTGTGTGTGATGTGGAAGGCTAATAGTAAGGCATGGGTTACGAGGGAAATTTTCTTTGGTTCAATGAAGTGTTTGGCCCAAGTGTGAAAACATACCTCCTGGAAAAGAAATTGCCACTCAAGTGCCTCCTGGTAATGGACAATGCTCCTGCTCATCCTCCAGACTTGGATGACCAAATGGTGGAGGAGTTTAGTTTCATCACACTAAAGTTCTTACCCCCTAATACCACTCCTCTCATCCAGCCAATGGACCAGCAGATCATTTCAAACTTCAAAAAACTACACAAAAGCAATGTTTCAAAGGAGCTTTGATGTGACCTCAGACACTGAATTGACCCTAAGAGAATTCTGGAAAGATCACTTCAGTATCCCTTACTGCATAAACCTTATAGGTAAGGCTAGGCAGGCAGTGACTTCCAGGACTTTGAACTCTGCTTGTAGAAAATTGTGGCCAGATTGTGTCCTCAACAAAGATTTTGAAGGTTTTGAGGCTGACCCTGTTGACCCTATGCCAGTTGTGGAATGTATTGTTGCATTGGGGAATTATATGGGGTTGGATGTGAGTGGCCAGGATGTGGAAGAGTTTTTGGAGGACCACAGTGAAGAGCTAACCACTAAAGAGCTGCAAGACCTTCATCTGCAACAGCAACAGAGCACAGCCAAGGAAATTGCTTCACAGGAGCAGGAACAGAGAGGGAAGAAGGTGCCTTCTTCAGAGATTAAGGAGATTTGTGCAATGTGGAGTAGGGTGCAAACATTTATGGAGGAACATCACCCTAACAAAGCTATTACAGGCTGTGTCTGCAACATGTTCAACAACAACACTGTCGTGTCCCATTTTAGGCAAATTTTAAAGAGACGCCAGAAACAGAGCTCTTTGGAACAATTTTTTGAGCGACAGGGGTCCAATGACTCAAGCTGGTCCTAGTGGCATTAAAAAACAAAGAAGGGAAGTAACCCCGGAAAAGGACTTGGTACCTGAAGTCTTCGTGGAAGAAGATTTCCCTTCCAAACAATAGTGTAACTTCTCCATCCTCTCCCCTCCTCCCATCTTCAGTTCACCAACAAGAATCTTCAATAAAGGTAAGTGATGTTATTATTGTTTTATACTTGATTTCTCATTGTTTTCTGTATGTAAATCTACAGTGGACCCTCGGTTTTCGTTCACCTCCAAACTTGAACAATTATGTAAGTGTATTTTTGTAAGAGCTTTGGTAAGTGTATTTTTGGGGGTCTGAAACGACTAATCTAATTTACATTTGTCCTTATGGGAACAAATTCATTCGGTAACAGCACTTGAACAGAATTCTGGAAAGAATTTTGAATGAAAGCCGAGGGTCCACTGTATACAGTGGACCTCCGGTTATCGGCCATAATTCATTCCACAATGCTGTTCGAGTGCTGTTACCAAACAAATGTAAATTAGATTAGTCCATTTCAGACCCCCAAAAATACACTTACAAAAGCATTTACAAAAATACACTTACATAATTGTTCAAGTTGGGAGCAGTATGATAACCGGGGGTCCACTGTATTTAATCTAAAAAAAAAAAAAATTTTTGTTAATACTTTTGGGTGTCTGGAACAGATTAACTGGATTTACATTATTTCAAATGGGGAAAATGGCTTCACTATTCGTGAATTTCGCCCTTCGGCACACTCTCTGGAACGGATTAATCATGAAACTCGAGGGTCCACTGTATTGTAATAAACAGAACAGAGGAAATCAGTTCTAATATACATTATTTAGGAATGCATACTGGTCAGAGAACCCGTCATAAGTCCGAGGCGTCGGTAAACGAGTATGTCACTAAGTACGTATTATGAAAATCATACCATCAGATTGTAGAACATTCATTGTTAAATGCTTAATGTGAAAATCGTTTTAATCCATTCATTATTAATAGCACATTAATAGCGAATAGGTAAATAATTTACTCTCGAGATACAGTGGACCCCCGAGTATCAGCCATAATCCGTTCCAGGAGCTAGACCTTAACTTGAACTGGCCGAAAGTTGAACCATTATTTCCCATAAGAAATACAGTGGACCCCCAACTTTCGAACATTCTTTATTCCAGAATGCTGTTTAAGTGCTGTTACCAAACAAATTTATTCCCATAAGGAATGATGTAAATTAGATTAGTCCATTTCAGACCCCCAAAAATACACTTATAAAAGCACTTACAATAATACACTTACATAAAAGGGCGAGTTTGGAATGTTCGAATGGCAAGGGTCCACTGTAATGTAAATACAATTAATCCGTTCTAGACACCCACAAATATTCACAAAAAATTCATTTTTTTAAAGAATAACTATAGTTTTACATACACAAAACACATAATAACTACACATATTAAATTTATAAATTTACATTTAAAATAACATTTACAGTGGACCCCCGGATTACGTCATTATTTCATTTCAGAATGCTGTTCAAGTGCCGTTACCGAACGAATTTGTTCCCATAAGGAATAATGTAAATTAGATTAGTCTTTTTAGACCCCCCAAAAATACACTTACAAAAGCACTTACAAAAATAAACTTACATAAAAGAGCGAGTTTGGAGACTATCGTAAATCGGGTGTTCGTGATTTCTTCATTCCAGAATGCTATTCAAGTGCCCTTACCAAACAAATTTATTCCCATAAGCAGCAGAATAACAAGCAGAATGCAAATGTAGTATACACAGATTTTGCAAAAGCCTTTGACAAGTGCGATCATGGTGTAATAGCACACAAAATGCGTGCTAAAGGGATAACTGGCAAAGTAGGCAGATGGATCTTCAACTTCCTAACCAATCGAACACAAAGAGTAGTGGTAAATAGAGTTAAATCGGATGCTGCCATAGTGAAGAGCTCTGTCCCACAAGGCACAGTACTCGCACCTATCCTGTTCCTCATTCTCATATCAGACATAGACAGAGATGTAAACCACAGCACTGTATCATCCTTTGCAGATGATACTAGGATCGGCATGAGAGTGTCATCCATTGAGGACACGGCAAATCTTCAAGAAGATATAAACCAAGTTTTCCAATGGGCAACAGAGAACAATATGATGTTCAATGAAGACAAATTCCAACTACAGTGGACCCCCGCCTAACGAGCACCCCGGAAATCGTACAATTATGTAAGTATAATATTGTAAGTGCTTGTGGAAGTGTATTTTTTGGGGTCTGAAATAGACTAACCTACGTGACATTATTTCTTAAGGAAGTAAATTCGTTCGGTAATGGCACTTGAGCAGGCTTCTGGAATGAATTTTGCTCGTTAGGTGGGGGTCCGCTGTACTCCGTTATGGAAAACTGGAGGAAATAATAGCTAGGACTGAGTATATTACAAACTCCAATCACACAATAGAGCAGAAAAGTAATGTGAAGGACCTGGATGTGGTAATGTCCGAAGACCTCACCTTCAAGGACCACAACAATGCCACTATTACATCTGCGAGGAAACTGAAATGATTGATAATGAGAACATTCAAGACAAGAGATGCAAAGCCAATGATGATTCTTTTTAAATCACTTGTTCTCTCTAGGCTAGAATACTGCTGTACATTAACATCCCCATTCAAGGCAGGTGAAATTGCAGATCTAGAGAATGTACAGAGAACCTTTACTGCACGTATAAGTTCCATCAAACACCTTAACTACTGGGAACGCCTGGAAGCACTAGACTTATATTCACTGGAGCACAGGCGAGAGAGATATATCATAATCTACACCTGGAAGATTCTGGAGGGACTGGTCCCTAATTTGCACACAGAAATCACTCCATACGAAAGCAAAAGACTTGGCAGACAGTGCAACGTACCCCCAGAAAACACAATAAGTGTCCGGGGCCCAAGACTGTTCAACAGCTTCCCACCAGCCATAAAGGGCATTACCAGTAGACCTCTGGTTGCCTTCAAGAGGGAGCTGGACAGATACCTAAAGTCAGTGCCAGATCAGCCGGGCTGTGGTTCGTACGTTGAACTACGTGCAGCCAGCAGTAACAGCCTCGTTGATCAGGCCCTGATCCACCGGGGGGCCTGGTCATAGACCGGGCCGCGGGGACGTCGATCCCCGGAATGCCCTCCAGGTAGATAAGGAATAATGTAAAGTAGACTAACCATACTACGGGTGGGGTTCGAACCCGCGGTCACAGAGTCTCAAAACTCCAGCTAGCTTCAATAAGATTCATCCAACTAGGTATATTGGTTTGTTTGCAATCGTGTCATTACGATTTCGTGAGTCGAGTTAAAGTAGACTAGTCCTTTTAGACCCCCAAAAATACACTTATAAAAGCATTTAAAAAAAATACACTTATACCTTTGATATACCTTTGAAGAGTTTTGAGAGTATCTACTCTCTGATCCCGGCCATGGGCCAGGCTCGTCTGGTGCTTGCCTGGTCAACCAGGCTGTTGCTGCTGGAGGCCCACTGCCCCACATATCCATCACAGCCTGGTTGATCTGGCACCCGATGAAGATACTTGTCCAGTTTCCTCTTGAAGGCTTCTACACTGGTTCCAGCGATGTTTAGGATATCTTCTGGTAAGATGTTGAATAGTCTGGGACCCCGGATGTTAATACAGTGCTCCCGTATTGTCCCCACCGCACCCCTGCTCATCACTGGGTTTATTTCACACTTTCTCCCATATCTCTCACTCCAGTATGTTGTTATGGCAGTGTGCAGATTTGGGACCAGGCCCTCAAGTACTTTCCAAGTACAGTGGACCCCCGCTATTCGAATTTAATCCGTTCCAGGAGCTAGTTCTCAACGCGAAATGTTCGAGTGGCGATTTAATTTTTCCCATAAGAAATAATGGAAATACAATTAATCCGTTCCTGCTGTCAGGAGGCATGACAAAATAGTACTTCACTGTGAAGCTATTATCAACTCGACAGCATATTTATCTATCACAATTCATCTAATATGACATAATAAACAATATAAATAACATAAAAACCTGATATACACTCTAGAATGAATAAAATATGTATGTCATTACGAATGTGGTGGCTGGGAAGGATGGTGGTGGCGGGCATTCTCGCTACAGCTGTGAAAACATCTTCCCATTCTTTCCTCCTTCAGACGTGTTAGTATAAGAGAAAACGGAGTTTGTAATGCTAAGTGCATTATTGTCAGCTTCACGGATTGAACAGAATTCGTACGTGTCAGGCTGGTAACAGCAACAACTGGTTTGTTTACAAAACTCCCTCCCGAACCTTCATTTAATCTTGTTTACTCACCACTGTCTCTACCACCACTGCCTCTACCACCACTGCCTCTACCACCACTGCCTCTCACCACTGCCTCAACCAACGCCTCTACCATTGCCTCAACCACTGCCTCTACCACCACTGCCTCTACTACCACTGCCTCTACTACCACTGCCTCTACCACCACTGCCTCTCACCACTACCTCAACCACCACTGCCTCTCACCACTGCCTCTCACCACTGCCTCTCATCACTGCCTCTACCACCACTGCCTCTACCACCACTGCCTCTACCACCACTGCCTCTACCACCACTGCCTCTACCACCACTGCCTCTACCACCACTGCCTCAACCACCACTTCCTCAACCACCACTGCCTCTCACCACTGCCTCTCACCACTGCCTCTCATCACTGCCTCTCATCACCACTGCCTCTACCCACCACCTGCCTCTACCACCACTGCCTCTACCACCACTGCCTCTACCACCACTGCCTCTACCACCACTGCCTCTACTAACACTGCCTCTACCACCACTGCCTCTCACCACTGCCTCAACCACCACTGCCACCACTGCCTCTACCACCACTGCCTCTCACCACTGCCTCAACCTCCACTGCCTCTCACCACTGCCTCTCACCACTGCCTCTACCACCACTGCCTCTACCACTGCCTCACTACCACGCCTCTCACCACTGCCTCAACCTCCACTGCCTCAACCTCCACTGCCTCTACCACCACTGCCTCTACCACCACTGCCTCTACCACCACTGCCTCTACTAACACTGCCTCTACCACCACTGCCTCTCACCACTGCCTCAACCACCACTGCCTCTACCACCACTGCCTCTCACCACTGCCTCTACCACCACTGCCTCTCACCACTGCCTCAACCTCCACTGCCTCTCACCACTGCCTCTCACCACCACTGCCTCTCACCACTGCCTCCACCTCACTGCCTCTCACCACTGCCTCTCACCACCACTGCCTCTCACCACTGCCTCCACCTCCACTGCCTCTCACCACTGCCTCTACCACCACTGCCTCTCACCACTGCCTCTACCTCCACTGCCTCTCACCACTGCCTCTCACCACCACCCCTCACCACTGCCTCCACCTCCACTGCCTCTCACCACTGCCAACCACCACTGCCTCTACCACCACTGCCTCTACCACCACTGCCTCTACCACCACTGTCTCTACCACCACTGCCTCTCACCACTGCCTCTCACCACCACTGCCTCTCACCACCACTGCCTCTCACCACCACTGCCTCCACCTCCACTGCCTCTCACCACTGCCTCTCACCACTGCCTCTACCACCACTGCCTCTCACCACTGCCTCTCACCACCACCTCTCACCACTGCCTCCACCTCCACTGCCTCTCACCACTGCCTCTACCACCACTGCCAACCACCACTGCCAACCACCACTGCCTCTACCACCACTGCCTCTACCACCACTGCCTCTACCACCCTGCCTCTCACCACTGCCTCACACTTAATGAACAAACTCGAAACAATTATAATTAAGTGTGAAATGTCTGGATGAGCGTGCAGGGTATTGTTCTCTCGAGTGTAAACAAGGAGGGACTGGCTCTCCAAGCGCCTGGGCGGACAGGTGATGGACACACTTGTTCGAATCATGATATTTTGTTCGCATGACGATATCGATTTTCTTGTTCTAATGACGATTTGTTCGACTGCCGAGCCGTTCGAATAGCGGGGGTCCACTGTATATATTATCACGTATCTCTCTCTCCTTCGCTCCAATGAGTACATGTTCAAGACTTGAAGGCATTCCCAATAATTTAGATGTTTCAATGGCTCAATGTGAGCCGTAAACGATCTCTGAATTTGTTATAGCTCTGTTATTTCTCCTGCCCTGAACGGGGCCGTCAGCACAGAGCAGTATTCTAAGTGAGGGAGCACTAGCGATTTGAAGAGTGTCATCATCGGCATTATTTCCCTTGTTTTGAAAGTTCTCAATACCCACCCCGTCATCTTCCTGGCTGTTGTGATCTTTGTCTTGTTATGGTCTTTAAAAGACAGATCAGCAGACATAATTATTCCCAAGTCCTTAACGTGTTCCTTTCGTTCTATGTGGTGACCCTCTTGCGTTTTGTATACGTATAGTGTTCCTTTTGAGTTCTTCATTTTTTCCATACCTAAGCAGCTGAAACTTATCACCATTGAACGTCATGTTGTTCTCCACTGCCCACTGGAAGACCCTGCTTATGTCCTCCTGTAATTTTTCAGTGTCTTCTACCGTAGTGACTTTCATGCTTATTTTAGTGTCATCTGCAAATGATGATACAAAAGTGTGCTGGGTGTTTTTATCTATGTCTGCTATTAAAAGGGCGAGTTTGGAACAGGACGAACACCGGGGGTCCACTGTACTTACCTTTATTGAAGAGACTTGCTGGCATCTGGAAGATAGGGAGGAGGAGTGAGGGAGGGCTTAGTGTTTGGATGGGAAATCCCCCTCCATTTAAGACCTTCTCATCACCCTGTCTTGTCTCTTGGCAGAGGCCCATCCACTGTAACTCAAACCCATTGTAACCCAAGGGACCACTGCATTATACTGTCACATTCTCAATAACCAATTCTTATATAAAACAACTATGTATAAGGCTATTAAAATTCTGTCAGCATCAATAAATCTAAAATTATACATTTTCTGAGTTGCTAAATGACAAGTTAATACAGTAGAACCCCCTTATCTGCGGGGGATATGTTTCAAGGACCTGCCGTGGATACTGAAACTACGGATATTAGCGAACTCTATATATAAAGTTCTGTACCTACCTACTATAAAGTTTAATTGATAAATTACACACAATAAGTGAAGAATTATCACTTTTTCACTGATGGGAAGCACTTCACAATTTCTCTTAGGCTTTGAAGAACTTCCACCATCACTACTTTTGCACTTTGAGGATATTATTAAGCAAAATTAAGGTTTATTTTTGGGCCACGGAAAACAGCCGATAAATGAAACCATGGAAACAAGGGTCCTTCTGTATTACCTACATTATCCACTCCTGAAATTTCAGCAAATAAAATTATACTTACACTACAAATATAGGATACATCAAGTTCCAAGGATGAATTTCAGTATTTGATGTCTGCCAGTGTCTTAGAGTGGGGTTAAAGTAGCCACTGTGAAGAATGCGCTTTGCAGGAGGTTCGTAAGAAGCCATTATGTCCTGAAAGATTAATATATGCATACAGTACAGGTTGACCATCACTAATCCGACGTCATTGGGACCTGTAGGGTGCCGGATTAGTGATTCTGCCAGATTACAGAGTGGTTATATGTATTAGAATACACTTAACCCAACATTGATATTTACGCATTAGTGATTTCACCCACTTTACACCTTATTTTTGCCCAATTCCATTGTTCCAGTCTATCAAACTCATAGCTATTTCGCTAGTATTCCTTGTATTCTGTTGATCGAGTACAAGAAACCACCCATTTACTTATTTCAACTAACCAATATTGGTCAGAAATCGGTAATTTGGCCAATTTCACACAAATTTCAAGAGATGCCAATTTCAAAATAGGGTCCAGAATAAACAATGCAGACATTCCTGGCACTACAATATCATTTTTCTCTGTTCATTAGACATGTCTCCAGGCCCCTCTTATATTACGCTTGGTTTCCATTTTGAATTTTTATTCACACAAAAAATAGAAGATTTACTGTTAAGCAGACTACTGCATTATTGTAATAATTGTATAAATAATGTCAACCCATTCGTGACTGCATATTAGACCGGCCAGTTGGACACGTATTAGACATTTCTTTACTCTTGAACATTGGCAAAAATCGAACATTTCCGCTACTTTGAGCTCAATTTTAAGGTAATTTCCAGGGTGAAACCAATCAAAGTTATATCTACTTCTGTAATATATCTTCCATTCTATCAAATGTGACCAAAAAAGTGAGAATACAACTATACAAGCCAATCGAAAATACACAGCAAAGTCGTTGTTTTACACCAAAAACACGGTTGCCGTTTTTTCTCATTATGCAATGCGTGCTACAGGATTCTTTTTATATACTAGTGCACACTTACCACACAGACCTATTCTTTAATATGTAGGCCCAAATTCACTGGTCACAGATTATCTGAGTGAGCTGAGCTCATGGCGACCAACAGTGACTTCAAAGTCACCTGATCTTTTATGGATAATGTACGGTGTATGTGGTTTACACGAGAAGCATTTCTTTAATTCGTTGGAACCATGGTTAGGGCTAAAAGTGAGCAGGTTATAACAAATGAAGAAAAAGAAATTTGAATGCCTTATGAAGCAAGTACTGCCACCAAACAGTAGCAGCAGGTTGGTGTGGCGACCCCCGGAAATTTGAAATTATGCTAGCCGAAATTAGTGCCGGATTACTGATGGAACCGGTTTACTGATTGCCGGATTAGTGATGGCTAACCTGTACAATATTTAATAAATGTGATGATCAAAAGTCTTGATATAAGCTATCAGATCTAAATGATTCTTAGTCTAGGAAAATTAATATACTGTACAGTCATCCCTTGGTTTTCGCTTGTCCCAGTTTTCGCCGATTTTGGTTTTCGTCGACTTTTTTCAGGGAAAATTTGTCTTAGTTTTCGCCGATTGTTTTAGTTTTCGCCGACCGTATGGGACCTGTCCACCAGTGCCGCGCACATACAAAGGCCGTAGGCCCGCCACCCACGCACATTGTCACGCAGTCTAGCATTGTTTACGCTTGAGTGAACATCACCCCAGGAGTTTATACAAAACATTTATTAACAATTCATTGTTTTTGGGCCTTGATTATTGTGTGTGACTACTAAATAAGCTACCATGGGCCCAAAGAAAGCTCCTAGTGCCACTTCTTTGGTAAAGAAAGTGAGGAACACTATAGAAATGAAGAAATAATAGAAAAATATGATAGTGAAAGTGAGAAACACGATGGAGTTTAAGAGTGTAGCAGGCATGCAGGGAGTGTAGCAGGCATGCAGGGAGTGTAGCAGGCATGCAGGGAGTGTAGCAGGCATGCAAGGAGTGTAGCATGAATGCAAAGAGTGTAGCAGGCATGCAGGGAGTGTAGCATGCATGCAGGGAGTGTAGCATGCATGCAGGGAGTGTAGCAGGTATGCAGGGAGTGTAGCATGTATGCAGGGAGTGTAACAGGTATGCAGGGAGTGTAGCTTGTATGCAGGGAGTGTAACAGGTATGCAGGGAGTGTAGCATGTATGCAGGGAGTGTAACAGGTATGCAGGAGTGTAGCAGGTATGCAGGGAGTGTAGCATGTATGCAGGGAGTGTAGCATGTATGCAGGGAGTGTAGCATGTATGCAGGGAGTGTAACAGGTATGCAGGGAGTGTAACAGGTATGCAGGGAGTGTAGCAGGTATGCAGGGAGTGTAGCATGTATGTAGGGAGTGTAGCATGTATGCAGGGAATGTAGCAGGCAGGGAGGGAGTAGCAGGCAGGAGGGAGGTAGCAGGCATGCAGGGAAGTGACCCCGGATAAGGACTTGGTACCTAGAGTCCTTATGGAGGGGATTTCCCTTCCAAAATTAGGGTCTCTTCCCTCTCCCATCTTCCCTCTCTCCCATCCAGCAACATCAGTCTTCAATAAAGGTAAGTGCCACATTCAGTTCATTCATTTGTGCATGTAAATCTATCTTTAAGGCCCCCCCAAAAAAATTTTTTCCAAACTTCTGGGTTTCTGAAACGGATTAATTGAATTTCCATTATTTCTTATGGGGAAAATAGTTTTGGTTTTCGCCGATTTTGGTTTTAGCCGATCCATCTGGAACGGATTAAAACCGAAAACCGAGGGATGACTGTATATCAGTTACTTGTTGTGGTTATCATCACACGTGTCCTGGTTTCTCTTAAATCAGGAAAATATTGCAGGAATGAGAACTATTAAGAAATACACTGAAAAGTAAAGTGAATAATAAATAAAGGGTGCAGGATTACCAAAACTATTATCCAGAGGGCTGAGGAGGGGTTATTGAGGTGGTTTGGACATGTAGAGAGGCTGTAACAAAATAGAATGACTTCGAGTGTATAAATCTGTAGTGGAGGAAAGGCGGGGTAGGGGTTGGCCTAGGAAAAATTGGAGAGAGGGGGTAAAGGAGGTTTTGTGTGCAAGGCGCTTTGACTTCCAGCAAGTATGTGTGAGCATGTTAGATATGAGCAAATGGACACAAATGGTTTTTAGAACTTGACATGCTGTTAGAGTTTGAGCAAGGTAACATTTATGAAGGGATTCAGGGAAACTGGCAGGCTGGACTTGAGTCCTGAGATGGGAAGTACAGTGCCAGCACTCTGAAGGAGGGGTGTTAATGGTACAGTTTTATAACTGTAGTGTAAGTGTGCCTCTGGCAAGACAGTGATGGAGTGAATAATAATGAAAGCTTTTCTTTTTCAGACCACCCTACCTTGGTGGGGGACGGCTGATGTATTAAAAAAAAAAAAAAAAAAAAAAGTTTGCAAGATTTAACCATTTTTTTTTCAATGAACCAGCCGTATCTCACTGAGGCAGGGTGACCTAAAAAGAAAAACAAAAGTTTTTCTTAATTAACTTAGTAATTTACACAGGAGAAGGGGTTACTAGCCCCTTGCTTCTGGCATTTTAGTCACCTCTTATGACATAGAAAGAAGAGAACATCAATGTTGCAAAACACTGAATTAACAATTTCCTATTTTATGCTCCAGTGACAAAATACTAGCAGCTCCCTAGATGGCTGCATCTGCCAATCTACTACCAATTAGTGTCAGGAAGCCTTTAGAATACTTATATTTAGAAGGAAATAGGGAGTAACCAGTGACAAGCTCTCAAACAAACATTCTCTGAACATGATTTCAAATTAATGAAAAAACTCTGACCCCCCTCAACTTAACAACTGTATCCCACTCACATTAAATGGGATACCTGCATACCCCTGCTGCTAGTTGGATAGAATATGTCAGTATACTATTTTCATACCATACATCAATATATATATTTTAACAAAAATAACGAAAGAAAAAAGTAAATAAATAATTGTAAATATAGTAACTCCTTGATCAATCTTGATCGTAATATAAAAACACACATTTATTGACCAAATTGTAAAAAAATATGAATATATTCTGAAGAAGGGATGAGGATATTTGCACTTTTGAACTGTAGTACAGTGGACCCCCGAGTATCGTAATTAATCCGTTCCAGGAGCTATTACTTAACACGAAGTTTACGAAATTCGAACCCTTATTTCCCATAAGAAATAATGTAAATACAATTAATCCGTCCCACAAAAAAATATTCACATACAAAATAATTAAAAATAATATATATATATACATTTACTTACCTTTATTGAAGAGTTGCAGGCATCTGGAAGATAGGGTAATGAGGTAATGAGTAATGAAGGTCCTCTTGGGCATTTTCTTCCAAAACAGGCCTGTTTCATCACAATTAAACACTTGTTGGGGGAGGAATTCTTCAGCCTCTACGAAGGAGAATCCCCACTCCCTGCATGCCTGCTACATTCCCTGCATGAATGCTACACTCCCTGCATGAATGCTACACTCCCTGCATGAATGCTACACTCCCTGCATGAATGCTACACTCCCTGCATGAATGCTAAACTTCCTGCATCAATGCTAAACTCCCTGCATCAATGCTAAACTCCCTGCATCAATGCTAAACTCCCTGCATCAATGCTAAACTCCCTGCATCAATGCTAAACTCCCTGCATGAATGCTAAACTTCCTGCATGAATGCTAAACTCCCTGCATCAATGCTAAACTCCCTGCATCAATGCTAAACTCCCTGCATCAATGCAAAACTCCCTGCATGAATGCTACACTCCCTGCATGCCTGCTAAACTCCCTGCATCAATGCTAAACTCCCTGCATGAATGCTACACTCCCTGCATGCCTGCTAAACTCCCTGAATGAATGCTAAACTCCCTGAATGAATGCTAAACTCCCTGCATCAATGCTACACTCCCTGCATGCCTGCTAAACTCCCTGCATGAATGCTACTCCCTGCATGCCTGCTAAACTCCCTGCATGAATGCTAAACTCCCTGCATGAATGCTAAACTCCCTGCATGAATGCTAAACTCCCTGCATGAATGCTACACTCCCTGCATGAATGCTAAACTTCCTGCATGAATGCTAAACTCCCTGCATCAATGCTACACTCCCTGCATGCCTGCTAAACTCCCTGCATGCCTGCTAAACTCCCTGCATGCCTGCTAAACTCCCTGCATGAATGCTAAACTCCCTGCATTAATGCTAAACTCCCTGCATGAATGCTACACTCCCTGCATGCCTGCTAAACTCCTTGCATGCCTGCTAAACTCCCTGCATTAATGCTACACTCCCTGCATGCCTGCTAAATTCCCTGCATGCCTGCTACACTCACTGCATGAATGCTACACTCACTGCATGCAGGGGTGCCACTCACTGCATGAAGGGGTGCCACTAGGAAGCTTCTTTGGACCCATGGTGACTTATTTCACAGTGACAGTCACTAAACCACCAAAAAAAACACCAAATGTATTGTGAATCTTTGAAAGAGCGCGCTGGGTAATGTTCTCTCAATGGTAAACAACGCTTCACTGGCAGGCGTCCTGCGCAGGCGTCCTGCGCAGGCGCGGAGCAGGCGGACAGGTCTAATACGTTACGAAACACGAGCCAATTTACGATTCTCGAAATCGAAAAAGGCTTACGAAACACGATTTTTATGAAATAAGAACCTTACGAAACTCGGGGGTCCACTGTATCGGCACCCCTCTGGCAAGATAGTGATGGAGTGATGGTGAAGGTGTTTCTTCTTTTATTGGGTTACCTTACCTCGGTGGGAGATGGCTGATGGCAAAATATAAATGAATGTGTTATACCTACACCAAGTGAGCAAATACAGAAGAAGGAAATAGGGGAGTATATTAACCTTCCTAAGGAAAATAGCCAAATATCATTTTTTTTTTTTCAACAAACCATCCATATCCCACTGAAGCAGGATGACCTAAAGAGAAAATGAAAGTTTCTCTTTTTAAATTTAGTAATTGATTCAGGAGGAGGAGTTACTAAACCCTTGCTCCCAGCATTTTTGTCGCCTCATACGACATGAATGGCTTACAGAGGAAGAATTCTGTTCCACTTCCCCATGAAGGTAAGAGGAAATAGACAAGAACAAGAACTAGTAAAGGAAAAAAGAAAACCCAGAGGGGTATGT